>WOGN01005807.1:0-12891 GCA_015342105.1 Leptinotarsa texana
GGCGGCAGCTGATTAACGGAAAAACAGATTTTAAACAGATTTTTTTTTAAACAGAAACATACTAAATAAACATTTATTACTGATGACATACGATGCATCAGCTGAATCAGTTATAAGGTACGGTATTATTGTTTGGGGTGGGTTGAATGAAACACACTTACATAATCTTGAAGTGATATCAAACACATTGCTTAAAATAGTACTGGAGAAAGATAGAAGACATACACCTGATAGTGTATATAAGGAGGCTAGTTTATTCAATATCAGAAAATTATACACCTATCACTGTGTACTATGGACGTTGAACTCGCCTCTCAGATATCTGACACACATACACGACACCCAAGTCATATCTGAGAAAACAATTTGTGTTCCTTTTTGTAAATATGTCAATCAAGTTCCCATTGAACTATGAAATATAAAAAATTTCATTGAACCCAAGGAAACAATTATATCCTTCGATATTTGAATCAAATCACTGAATCATGCCTGAAAAATATTTTATCTCACTTAGACCTATCTCCCTTTCCCCTGATTGTCTACTTCAATCCTCCTGCTGCTTTCTATTAATTTCTTTCAATTATAAATTTTTAATTCTTACTGAAAAGAATGAATTTTTTTTTCTCACTTACATTCATGGTTGTGTCCAGATCTGGGAAAATACGCAACACAAGCTGTTCTTAGGCGTTTCTCAAGAACTGAACACCTCCATTTATTCATTGTTATTAATTTTTTTCAACCTATTGAAATTATTATTAAAGATGTGCTAACATCTGTTGTAGGCAAGAATACGTATCTGAATTGAATAAATTGATTGATTGATTGCTCATCGTGATATGATTAGGTTTAACTCATCCGCGACATAAAGTCATACTGTTATGAATGAAATGAGTGCTTCATGTTGTGATGTTATCTAGCTTGGTGCTTGAGAGACAATAAAACAAGTGTCTCATTTCGAAACATCAATGTCCTTCATTGAGGATAACACTGTTTTATGTAAGTGAATTTTATTTCTTCCATATACCATATCGAGATCAAACCGTGTAGAGGAAAAATATTCATCTTTCCCATCTTTCTTGCAGATGTTTCTAGTTACTACATCAGCAGGACCCTGCTGAAATAATTCGAGTAGATCCCCAAAGACCGCTTTCAAAGTATTACCTTCCATCAGAGCAGAAAAGATCCGACCCAAACAGTAAAGTACAAAGTCCCCCAAGCGGGGAAAAAATTATATCAACCAATACTCTGATACAGATCAAATCGTGTCAGAAGACTTGACATGAGGAGAGATACACACGTTCTAGAAAATAAATATTTCGAAATAAAATCTCGAAATAATCATTATAAATTTCATTTCGAAATATCAACTTCCCAGTACGTATGTATCTCTCCTCGATACTGTTTCCAGACACGGGACACATGGGATATTTCTTCCCCGCTTGTGTCTTTGTTTACAAGATGCAACTGTTACTAGTTAACAGTATTTTTCTCAGGCGTAGGTTTTATGCATGGAGTTGAGCCGTGTTCAAGTTGACGAGTGTCAGGCACTTTGCTTAGGCATTCAAAATTCAAATGAAAGTAGTTGTTTCGAATGTAATTATTTATTTATGAATCACACGTAAAAAGGTAAGACCTCGTCAATCCTTGGTTCGCACAAGTTTCTACTTCTGAGAGTTGTCGTTCGTAGGGGTGCGACAGATAGTTAAAGGAAAAACAGATTTCAAACACAAACAGATTTAAACAGATTCATAGGAAAGTAGTTGTTTTCTTTCAGTTCGTATCTGAAAGTAACTTCTGTGCTCGAATTACACATTTTTGAAAAGAATTTATCGAAAAATCTATTGAGTTTTTCCTTCAAAAGTTTTCCACATTTCATTCAGAAAAGCTAAGCTCTCCTAAAATTATACCCTTCTCAATTGAAATGCGACTGGGAGTATTATCATCCACACCGAATGCCCCAATTCAACGACGTTGATTTTTTATTGGGAGGTTAATTGTAGAAAAAAGTTTCGTTAGAGTAGATCATTAACTGACATGCAACTTCTGGGGTTGCTGCTCAAATAAGTAGCTATTAATTGTTCAAAACTACGTATTCCTTGATACTCATTTTTTTCTTATTTGAAATTCATATTTCAGTTGTTTTGTTTTTGAAACCGTGGAACACTGAAGCGTTTTCAGATCATGATTTTTACCTTTGATCTAATGTCGTCTCAAAAAGAAATAATAACATAAAAATTGAACAGTAGGTGACATGCTATTCACGAAAAAATAAATCACACTGTTTGTATTCCGATTTAATTCGTTCCAAATGAAATAATAATTTGTCGAATTATTATAATTCTTTTTTCAGCTATCAGTTATCGCTAATGGAGTATGTAATTACCTATCATTTTTCCCCATTATTTTTCATCAACATCCCATAGTAATTCAGTCATACAATTTTCCGATTTCTTCTCCTGGATTTCAATTATATAACCTATTTTTTTATTTAAAAACGGACAGACAGATATTGTAATAGTTTAGAAGAAAGTAATACAAATCATAAAATTATGAAACAACAACAAAAATTAATTAGTAACTTCATTTATTCCAGTGTCACAATTTCTTTTTCAGCTGCAGGAAATCTCGGAAAACTGCAGCTCTACATCATCTGCAGATTTCTTTCTGACAATGTCCCTTTTTCATAAAACAAAATGTACGGTGTCTTCAGAAGCTCCAATAAATTCAAGACAGTGAACAATGACTGCATGAAGAGGTTGAGTCATGTTTGAAGATTAGTGTTATTATTAGATTGACTGGTGCCTCAGTTATACTTGTTTTCTTATAATAGTCAGTTAGTTTGGCGCATTTTTGGCAATACAGTCGATCATCACCTATTAAAAATTCCATTCAGATGATTTAACAATACACTTTCAATGGACTGGTTACTAGTCATATTAGGAAACGCTAGTGGAAGTTCCAGAAAATCACATACGCTTTTGTTACCCCTTGAACATTTACTACAATAAACAAACAGCAAAATATCTACAAACACAAGATGAGATAGACTGTACTGAGACATTCAATCCAGAGCGGCGATGAGTATTGATTCTGCTATGTTCTGCTCACGAAGATTATTCAACAAAAACTCCAAGAATTTGGAACAATAATTTTGTTGTCCTAACGAGTATCCAGTGGACTTCAAAGACTCCAGGAAATCGATTGGTGGGAAATATGATACATTCTTACGACACTGCAACTGCATGAACAACTGTTTGAGTTTGGTGAATGAGTAGAAAACATTCTCGTTATCGATCATCGTTAAAATCTCTTTGTTGAAATTTTTCGTCATAAACAACACTTGTGAAATGCTATCCATGTAACAAGTATTTCCTAAAAAATCTAATCCGATTTCTGTCGCAAGATTTTCAAGACAACCGTCTACTGATTCGTAAGGAAGAACATGTTTCACAGAATCTGCATCAGAACCATTTTTCCAGCTGCAATCGATCTTTCCAAGTGATGAAGGGTTTCGTCGAGGGATCAATTAGGTTTTTGTTTCATGAAGCATATTTGGGGGGCAAGAAAGACCCAAGTCAATTGACCGCACTGAAAGAAGGTGAATCAATCAATTGCGAATTAACCTGACATGACGGCAATGCATGATCTCATCAAAATTATGTAAAGAAGAAATACTTTCAAGGACCGAAGCAGCATTGAATAACAATACTAATTCTTTCTATCAAATGAAAAGGTAGGAAGGTAATCTTTCGTTGCTTGGCCTATTCTCCTTCCGAGTTCATAAACGAATAACAGACACTGTGGGCCATGACACCAGAAGTTTCAACCGCTACTAGATGGAACAGATAGTTTTTACCAAGATTTTGGTATGTTTCCATTTTAATTTTTCGCCAGACAATGCTGCAGTTCCAGCAGCCTTCCGAGCTTTCAGCAAGATGGGAAGCCGCGACCGTGTCAACGCAACTGAAGTCCCATACCACAGGTTTACCGTATTTCCATCTGGTCGTTTACCATCATCTGGTAGAATTATATTGATATTTTCAGAAAATTGAAGTTTATAGTTTCTGAAAAACAAATTCATCGTAATCTGAATACTTTACACATTGAAAATTATAAACTATACTGAGTATTGGAATTTCAACTTAATAGATGAATATTAAATTATAGGCAACATAAATATAATATAACGACAACGAGTATTAGTATAAATGCTAAGTATTCATTGTGAAAAACGAAAAACAAGTTGGTGATCGAGAAAAAATATTTTTTTTTTATTTCGGTTTTCTCCGGTTCTCTCTGAGAGTAAAACCAAATTTCTTCAACTTCGAGAATTTGAAATTATGGTGCATGCGCTAGCAAAATTGACTATCCTAGACGAAACATCTTCAATTCATTTTATCACAATAATTTTGCTTTGTGCAAATGAATATTATTGAGAATATATGGAATATTGAGACTGTATTCTCCTAATGAGTTATATACCGCGTCGTCATGATGATAGATTTTTTTGTCTTTTTGCGCCAATTATAATATTAATCGAAGAAACTTCGCCATAAGTGAGATCATCAATACTCACGAATAATAGATGCTATGTGAAGATCAAAGGAAAAATGCACTTGTTTGAGAGAACAGTACGTGATTTGCTATAGTTTAACATGACGAGTTGCTCCACTTTTTGAAATCTCCTTCAGTGGCGGATATATTCAGCGAACTGCCAAGTTATTTCCGATCCTTGCACCCAATTGAATTAATTTAATCATATTATACTTTGGCACTATCACGATTTTTCGTCGTTTTTATGTGAATTAATAATGACGAATTAGAATTGAATATTTTTGAAATTTCAGATTCGGTACTCTAATATACAGGGTGTATCAACGATAAGTGGGACAATAGCTATTAGAGATACAAAAAAGCTTCAGAGGCAGTGGTAGGGATTAATGAAAGCTATATTTCAATAATTATTACTAATACATATATAGGGTGTCCAATTATTGTGTGACAGACCAAATATGTGTTTTTTTCTAAAAGAATTCTTCAGATATTTTCACTCGATTGCATTTCTTGGATAGGGTGCTTCTCAAAAATACAGAGTTGTTTGGATTTATACCAGGTGGCTCAGAAGTTACAGTGAAATATATGCCAAAAATGGGTTCATTCCACAATAAATATCTCTAACTGAATCGAATAGAATGGGTAAATTTTCCAACCAAATATCCTTGAGAAAAGTGTATTTTCATCTTGTCTGCTTAAGTTTACCGAAAGGCGCTTTTTCTATACCGAGATCACTTTTTATCAGTTTTTGAATGGAACACCCTGTATATAGGGCCATCTAAAAAATAAACTGATTCAAAGAAGTATTTTGGTCTATTACAAGATAAATAATAATTGAAGACCGGAAAGAAATTTTAGATAGATTTAATTAATGACTTATTCATTCTTTCCTCAAGAATTAGATACATTTCCGATGGAAATAAAGTAGTTATTTCCCACATATTCTGAAATGTGAGTTCTATTCTGGGAGAAAAATGTAATCCCGTGTTTTGAATATTACTGGATTTTTCCTAACACCAAACAGTTATTTTAACACCTCGATACGTGTTTCGTACACCAAGTGATCATCTTCAAGAGGAAGATCAAACTAATCATACTTACAACGTTATCCTCATTTATACCATAGATACCTCTTCTAGATACCTGCGTCTCAAGTGTCCCAAACAACAGACTACCTTTCAAAATAAAAAAAATTTTCTCACTGTCTTTTTCAAGAAAATAATATTCAATTCAAATACACTATAAACAATAAGATTCTGGCTGATAGAAATGTTGTGAAAGACCTAGGTGTTTACTTTGACAGATAACTCAATAGGTGTTTATTTTGACAGAGAACTCAATTTCAATTATCATGTGAATACAATAATCAATAGAGGATGTAGGATATTAGGATTCGTAATTAGGAATTCCTGTAGATTCACAGATATGAAAAGTTTTGTAGCTCACCAAATTCAATAACTGTTAAAATTGTAATCAATTATTGGAATGTGAATTATATGCAAATAAAATAAAATGAAATCAATTTCACAATATTGCCTTATCAACTAGTCTTCAATGAATTTTACAATGTCTTCTTATGTTATACTCACGAAAATTTAATAGTTGAAATAATTCAACAAGCTATATAAAATTAATCTCACAATGAGTATTTCCTTATCTACTAGCCTCAAATTAATTTTACAACGTGTCCTTATGTAATAGTAAATCTAATAATTAAAATAGGCATATATATGCCTGTTTTTGTTGCTATACTATTACTATTGTTATTGGTTCACCATCGTTAATCATAACATTATTATGTTTACTTATTTCTACACTCTCATAAGCATCTAGATGCCAGTTGTTATTGCTATGAGAGTGTAGAAATGAATAAACATAGTAATATTATGTATAACTATCGTGGACCAATACCTAATAGTATACTATATAGCTTGTTAAAATAATATTTCAATTATCGAATGAGTGAAAATGAGTGAAAATATTTACAGCATTCTATTTTAACAAACATAAGTTTCTCTAAGTATCTTTAATAGTGAAAAAGCTATCGTCCACCCACCTATCGTTATTACATCCTGTATAAACGGCAATTATTGACCATACATAAATTGAAACCGCATAACTCTAACGGCTTTGTGAAATTTGAAATAATTTCGATGATATACTCTAGATCTAGATGATTATATTTGAGAGAAGTGCATTAAGAAAATTGTATTTTAAATAATATTTGTTGAATTCCATCTGTTTTCGCTACCCTACTCAATGAGATTTGGTTACTGATTGTCAAAAAACAACTACTTTCTTTATTATTTAAACAAGGCACACTGCATTTTTTCCAACAGATATTTCTGGCAGGTTGTCCGTAGAAGCAATTTGAATAACATATTCACAATGCTAATCTTAGCTTCGATAGGTTATTGTCGTTTTTATGGTTTTAGTTTTTATTGAACATGATTTAAAATGCATGTAAATTACATAATATCAACTAATAAAAAACATTCAACCACATTTTTTTATGTTTCAAAATTTATAACACTTCCAAAATACAATCATGAAATTATAAAACAACAACAAAAATTTATTGGCGCTCCGGGGCGACTTCATTTATTTCAGTGGCCCATTTGCTTTTTCAGCTGCAGGAAAACCCGAAAAAACCTGCAGCACCACATCATCTGAAGATCTTGCTCTGCCAATATCCTCTCCTTCTTAAAACAAAATTTAGAGTGTCTCCAAAGGCTCCAATAAATTCAAGACATCGCCAGAACTCTTAGTGACACGATTATTGCCAAACTTAAACCAGTCCGTTTCGTCTTTGTCCAAGGCGTAATAATGACTAGATTTAACGCCAGAACCACAGTGAACAATGACTGCCTGAAGATTATAATAGCGGTCTGCTAGATTGAAGTGTTCGTAAGAGTTTGGTGCTTCCGTCAGAGGTTGAGTCATGATTGAAGATCATCAGTGTTATTATTAGATTGACTGGTGCCTCAGATATACTTATTTTCTTATAACAGTCAGTTAGTTTGGCAATACAGTCGATCATCACCTGTTAAAAGTTACATTTTCAGATAAATTAACAATAAGCTTTGCACGGACTGGTTATTAGCCATATTAGGAAATGCTAGTTGAAACTCCAGATATTCAAATACGTTTTTGCTACTTCTTGGACATTTTTATATCTTCAAACTATTTCACAAACTATTTCACAGACGAAATGCCTTCATTGGAGTAACACCAACTCTCACGTTTTCCATGAAACACATACCCAATATTCAGAAAAAAATAACGTTTGGGCAGGAATATTGGGAAAACATATTGTAGGACCTCTATTTGTTGATCAAAATTTAACAGGAGAACTGTATTTGGATACGCTGGAAATTACTGTTAACCCTCTCATCACTTAAATCGTCGATGCGAATCCTAATGAATTCGATATGGATATTGTATTCCAAAAAGATAGACGTTGAGATTTGACACCTTTGGACTTTTTTATGGGGCTATTTGAAACAAAAGATGTACGAAACTGAACCTGCTCCAATATTGGATATACGGCAGAGAATAATAAATAATTATAGAGATATTGACGTTACTATGTTCAAAAATGTTCGGCGTGAAATATTGCATAGGCTCTTCATATGTCAAAAAGTGCAAGTTCATCTTCTGAACTGACCTTAAGCTTATTACCTCATATTATGTAGTCAAATGTCAATGTATTTAGGCAATTATTCAAAGTTCCACCATTTTGTAGTAGTTGAAGATATTGAAATTATATTCTAGGGTTGTGAAGCATTTGTCAGTAGCTTCAAAAATATGTGTCAAAAGATCCCCTTTTCCATTTAGTTTTTTTCCCAGATGGCGCCCACTCGCCATCTTGAAAGTTTCAACTGTCAAGTTCACTTCTAAATAAAGTATTCATGCATTAATTCCATTATCCCAAATTTAAATTTTTTGAGTTGACCCGTTCAAAAAATAATAGGTTTCATATTTCATCGTTTGTAAAATATTTCCACAGTATCTGCAACAATGGAAGAACATTTTCTGTGATGCATTGCATTACAGACGATGAACTCCACCCTTTATTTCATTTCGTAGGTTAAGGATATAATTATGTTAATTTCTGTGTTTTATTTTTTGTTATGAAATAATGAAGACGATATTAATAATAATATTATTATTATAACTTTAAATTTTTTGATCGATTTGAACTTACAAATTCTCACAACATAAGTAGGTATCACTATTTTTGGGAGGTTTCTCATTTTTCTAGAAAGTTGAAATCAATCTTGTACAGCCCGTCTTCATGCATCGAAAATTACTGGTGGGGTGATTGAATAAATTTGTTTTTCTGTTTTTGATACAAATCATTATTTGGTGTTCATAATTCAAACAGAAACCAAAATTATTTTTATAACTCGCTCAGAAGATGACACAGTGTGTCGAAACAGTTAGTATTAAATATTAGTATTGTGTGAATTGTTAAGTATTATTTTGGCGCTACCGAACGAAAATGACAGAATCAATTAACATAACTGTGAAGTTGTTATTGAAAAAATATATACTGCCTTAGTGAACACCTGAATCATATCTTACAATTCAGTGAATTTTCACCTTTCGTTGGACTCACAGAGACGATCGACAACCCTATTTGTTATGCAACCGTTGAAAATATATCTTAGTTCGTCATGTGTTTCTCTGCCGCAAACAACATGAAATATTTTTTAGAAGGATTATCCATCATTACCGAATAATTTACAGGACGCTGAGACGACAGGAGAGAGATCGGGTTGGTCCAACAAAATCTACTCTTCAGTGGCGTGTTAGCAGAATTTATTTGGGAAGTGATGGAAATCTATAACCCATTCGAAACTTTGTTTTTCAAATGTGGCGACAAATTTGGACTGTACACTTGTTGGTTCACTTGTCTGATATTTTCAGCCCATATACAAAAGTTTTTTATCCGGTGTAGATCCAATATAACAAAACATTCCAGCGACTTTTGAAATACTCAGCAAAAATCGATAAAGAAAAATTATTTTGTTTTTGATAAATTTATTTCAAGGAACGCAAAAACACTATCTACTAAAATAATATTCGCATAGGAAAGGCATTGACCGCGAACGGTTTATTATAAATCTTCGTAAATTTGCTTATCTGTAGAAGCCTTCGAATACAACTATCTCATAATGACTCGATATGACATATTAGTTTTTGGGAATTATTCAACTGCTTCCTTCCACCTTGGAAAGTTTCCCACATTTTTTGTATAAATATGAAAAATTAGAAAGCCAAACTCTTTCTTTACCGAAAATATTGTTATTTTGACCTACACAGCGAAAAGAAAAGTGTGTACGTTTACATTCAATTCGGTATAATACACAATTGATGTAAATTTCTTTACATAATAATTTACGTGAATATACTCATTGAACTTGTCATAAGAGTACGTAGGTTTTTATGGAACTATCGTATTGACTTCAATCATTTGTGAATTTCACTGTATGAAATTACACAAAGAATGTGAATTTACGGATAGAATTTCATTGTAAGGGATCGAATTTTATAAAACTACATTGTGAATGTTCAAATTTCAGAAGAAAGATTCAGTTTAATGTGTCGTAAATTTGAATTTACGAATAGAATTCCTTTGTAAGGGATCGAATTTGAAACTACATTGTGAATGTTCAAATTTCAGAAGAAAGACTCAGTTTGATTAGTTATTTCACTTCTAACTTCTAATTTCAGACCTTGACAATAGGAAAGGTTGTTTGAATTCAAAATGGTATATTTTCAGGAAATATTATTTTTTGGGAATTATTCAACTATTTGTTTCATATCTTGGAAAGTTTTCGATATTTTTTTATTATAAAAATTGAGGAGTAGAAAGCCAAACCCTTTCTTTTCCAGTACTGTTGTTATTTTGACCTACACAGCAAAAAGAAAAGTTTAAAATTACATCAAAAACAGTTTGGCAATTAGTTGCTAACGTTATATTATGTCATGAATGAAAACACTTTTGTCTAATCACCACTAGATTTTATTTGTACGACCGGTTTCGAGTTTGACCCCATTATCAAGTTATCATTACTTATTTTATGATGTTATATTCACTAATATCTGATGTACAATATCGAACAAAAAAATTATGTGTATTAATGAAATCAAAAGAAAAAAAAAAAGGAAGAATACCAGTAAATCTCAAGTTTCATACTTGATAATGGGGTCAAACCCGAAACCGGTCGTATAAATAAAATCAACTAGTTGTAATTAGACGAAAGTGTTTCCATTCATTTCATCGAAGTGATCATGAAATACCATGAAATAGTCATCAATCCCACATATGTTATATTATGTACTTTCACATTCAATTAGATATAATACACGCTTGATGTAAATTTCGTTTCATGATAATATATGACAATATACTCATTGAACTTGTCATAAAAATACATGAGTTTTTACGGAATCATCGTATTGAAACTTCAATGATGTGTAAATTGCACCGTATGAAACTTCACAAAAAATGTGAATCAACGAATAGAATTTCATTGTAAGGCGTCAAATTTTGTAAAACTACAATGATGATGTTTAAATTTCAGAAAAAAGTACCAGTTTGATATGTAATTTCATATCCCCCTACTGAGGGTCCACTGAACCCAGAAAGAATCAAATTTTCATAACTTTCATTGAGTATTCATCAACTAGAGAAACTGATTCCTACTTCTCAATTTCCGAAATGAGATTTGAGATAGAAATGCTTTCAAAAATGTGAACGTTAGCTGGGCGTTTATTAACATTGTTTAATAGATAATAACAAAATATTCAACTAATCTATAATAGTATGAGTGAACCTAGAAAAACCCCACGAAATCTACTACTTCTAGTAAAGCAATATACATTTTAAAATTTATTTTGAAAGTTTTCGTATATATTATTATCAATTATTATTTTTTTCCTTCAATAATGAAATCACTGAGGTAATCTTCATTATTGCATGAAAAAGCTTCAAAAGTTAATAAATCACGAATACTATGTGAATTTACACAAAAAAAAACATATTATACAGATATCAGGAATAAGTACAATGTAAAATGGGAATTTACATATATAAACTAATATTCAATGGTATTCTTCCTTTTATTCACAAATATCAAAATAAAACCGAAAATTTCTAATAATTTTTTCTATACACATTTTTTCATGTTCGATAATTAAGTACATGAGATGTTAATGAATATAAGATTATGAAATTTGTAATATTTGAATACTTTTAAGCAATTTGTTTTAGTGTTGTCTGGAATATTCGAATTAACCTAAAATTTTTCCTTTCTTTCAAGTACCCCAATAACTTGAATTGTTTTCGATGTAATCCACCTGCGCCACTGTCGTGCAACTAGCAATGTGTGCGTGCAAGTGTGTGGGGGGAGAGCAGGTCTCCAATTCGGCATCGCCTTCTCGTTGCAATTTCGGCAAGCAGGAAGGTGGCGGTAGAGGGGCGAGAGGACAAGGTAAAGAGTTGCATAGTCCTCGGCGAAAGTGCGCCCATGCGTTCCTAGCAGACAGCCGAATTGCAATCGGGGTCCATGAACTTTCCCCCCCTCCCTGCCCCCTTGCTGGCCCCCTTGCAATGCTGCTGCATTCGACCTAAGCCTACTTGTTGCCGGCCGAGCACATTCCACCAAGGTCTCGACTAATGTTATGATGAGAAAGTCTAGCACAGTCACATGGTGCCATTCAAATATAACATTTGAAAGTGAAATTTTTATTCGCCAATTCGGCTGCGACTGTGAATACCAAATTGTTTGTTTTTTTCATGCAGCGAATTTCTATTATTAGTCGGAACATGAGTAGAAACTATAAAGTTGAATCAGGCTCGGACTGATAACATCGGCTGGTCGGCGATTGTCGGAGTCTTCGGTTTGAGTTACCCCCAAAAATGAGGGAAAAAGTGTACAGTTTTGTAGCAGAAAACGTAGCAGATCTTCAACCGCTTAGAATTTGTTCGCCACATTAAGTTTCGTGATAGAACATTTCAAACAAATAGTTACAATATTTTCAATACAATAGGTTTCCAGCTTCAAAACTGACGAAATTCAATACAATATTTGAACCCCTATTTTCCCCCTTCTGGGTTGAAATTCCTAATTTCCTTTTTTTATGCTTATTTACGCCATACAAAGAGCCTACCTGCACATTTCAAGATTCTACGTTCAGTAGCTTCGGCTGTACCATAATATAAGAGCGAGCAATAGCTATAGTCTATTTCAAAAGAGTGTAGAGTAATAAAATCTCATTAAGTATTCAAAAGCGCTACAGGGTGATCCGTCAATAAATTCTGTCACT
>WOGN01005808.1:0-12890 GCA_015342105.1 Leptinotarsa texana
AAATTGTTATTTTCGGTTAACCTTATTAATTTTGTAATTGTTTTTTTCAGGGTTTCAAATCATTTTATATTAGATCAGACAATGGAAGTCCGAACTGCTGTAAATTTTTGTTGAATCATTTATGCAGAGTTTCATTATTCAGTCACAATTAAATTCTAATCTTCGATTCCACTGGATCAGTTTGATCAGAACACTAACAATGATTGAAATTGTGAGAATGATACATAACTAGGTTCTGAAATGATTCAAGAATAATGACAACTAGATTTCAATTTTAGAGTTTTCACTTTTATTGCTGTTGTATTGAAGGAGGCTGACAATGTTTCGTGGTGCATTTGATTGGGTCCAAGTATAACATCAGAACCTGCTTCAGATCTGGGAACACAATCCGTAGCAGCCTCACTAAAAACCAGGCCACCAAACGCGGACTGCGATTCCAAGAATTGCATTTACCAGATACCTTCCGAGTGCGGATAATCATACATCGGTGAAACTAAGAGGCCATTAAAAGTTCGCATTGCCGAGCACAAGAAACACACACAGCGAGGAGAAACCAGCAAATCAGAAATAACAGAACGTGTTTTGACTCATCAACGTAATGTCAAGTGGTCTCAAGCTGAAATCATCTACAAGAAGGAATACTGGTTTAGGAGAAAATTCAAAGAAGCCACATATATGTTTTTCAATAATGGATTAAGACATACACAACATATGGAAACGTAGAATGAAGTGGAACACGACCAACTCCCGCCAAACGGTCATCTCCCGCTAAAACCGATGAATCTGTGAGAGGGAAGAGGGGATAGGTGAAAGCACTCGAATGACCTATAAATAGTCAGATCTCGGATGAAGGACTCCAGTTAACACCCGAAAACGATTACGGATACTCACAATCGAAACGTCGTCAAGTAACTTGGCTTGGAATCTTTCAATTTTAATTTCCTGTTGATAATTTTTGATTTTCATCTGGTGTTGATAGTTCAATTATTTTGATTGTAGCTTGTATTTTATTCCACTGTGATTCCACTTTTTCTTGCTTTATATAATTGTTATTTTTCTGCTAATCTTTTTAATAATTTACAGAATTTTTCAGAGATTTCAAATCAATTTATATCATATTAGACAATGGATGTCCGAACTAATGAAATTCTTTTTTAGAAAATGTTATAAAGGAAACTCTAAAAACGTTATGTTAACGCATAGTCACTCCAATCACCAAAATAGCTTCAGAATTAAAACACTGCAAATTGGAAAACAAACTTGACGTATTTAGTTAATCATTATGATCAGATCGTCATTTAGGTCCCATAAAAAATACCCATCAAAATTCACTCACAAACAATGTTTTGCAAATGCTATTGATCAAGTGCTATAACCAATTACTCAGGACCTTAATATCTGAAAGGGCATTCGTTACATCGAAGTATATTCAGTTCCTTAGAAGTATCATTTTAAAAAGTATCGAATAGAACAAATTGTAATTTTATTTAATTTATTTGGTCAAAAATTGTACCCTGAACGTCTCAGACTTTATTGTGCTCTTGACTCTAACTCATGTCGATGTCAACGATGAGTTTCCAAAAAATATTGATTCATTAAATTTTTTCACCTGATGTGCAGTTTTGAATATGAATACATTTGGAGTTCAGAAAATCCTAAGCGATATGAGAAAGTTTGATTTGCATTTTACATTATTGCCGATGGTGAATAATCATCGAAAAATTAAATGAAGGATCATATGTTCTCACCTTTCGAGTTAGGGAGTATAAAGCAACAAAAATGGTATTCATTCACAATGGTTATATTAAAGAAATCGAGGATTTCTTCTGAAAATTGATACTCATAGTCCAGAGCTTCGTCCCTAGGATGGAACATGCTATTACAGTTTCGTTTTTATTTTGAAGTTCTTCAAAAAATAAGGTTTTTAATTGAAATATTCTAAAATTGTTACAACATATCGTATTTTTTCATGCAACATTACCTACTAACCCCCCAAATCACGGTACTTCACCTCAACTAAACAAACTCTCTATCTCTTTCTTTTCACGAGATGTCAGTGATGATAGTCGAATTTTAATTGCCCTTTATGTAAGAGTTGGGTATGTAAGAATGTTGTTTGAAGGTGTTCAATCGCACCAAGCGTTACCACTACAAGTTATAGATTTAACACTATAATTTTCGAATAAATTCAACCTTCCATAAATCAATCGCCAATTGATAACACACGATGAATATTCAATTAAAATGTACGAGCTGATTTATAACTCATTCTCGACTGGTGGTTCTACTGAAGTTGTTCAGTAAATAATAGTGTTCTGAAGGCATTCTGAATTTTTCACAGCTGTTTCTTTCAACTGAAAAATACACAATCTTTGACAATGTGTAAAACTATATCATGGAATCGGCCGATACTTGATGACACTAAAAGTGTCTTTTGTGTGAATACACGCCTGAAGAACCTATTGTTCAGCGAAACACCTGTTGCGTTTTTGTAAAACTATTCAGTGAAAATCTCACAATGAAGTGATTCTTGAATATATAAACTATTCGAAAATATAGTATAGGTATGTCTTTGTTATAATGAGGAATCCTGCCGATATAAAGGAGATGTCTCCCAGTGACCTGTACGCCTTCCTGGAAAGGACAGGATGGACGATGACCTATGAGGACAACTCCTCGGGATGATGTACAATGGGTCACATGTGGTTTAAGTGCGTGGGCTTACACTCACCCTCCCTCCTCTACAGATACAGATACAATAAGGAATATTGCAATTCACAATTTATCGATTCTAAAACTGTTTGGATTTCTAAGTCTTGTTTCACGTCGAGAGTTTCTCAGTCTCGATAATTAAAAAATCTATCGAATAAAAATGTTTCTAGTGAAATTGAAAGTATTTCAGTCAATCAGTTGCCGCAAGTCCAACACGTGTTAGGAATCACACGTTAAAAGGTAAGATCTCGTTATTCCTTAGCTCGCCCAAGTTTCGACTTCTGAAGGTTGTCGTTCATAGGGGTGCGACAGCTGGTTAATGGAAGATCAGATTTCAAACAGATTTTTAGATCAGAAATGTATTCTTGTGATGAAATATAGCTTCAATAAAGTTGCTTGTGGTCGGCTAGGTTTATCGTGTCTCACTTGAATCAAAATTTTTTTGGAACCTGTTTTTCGTCGCCCCTTTTGAGTGACAACCCTATATTTGAACTAGGGATTAACGAGGTCTTACCTTTCACTATGCGATTAATAACACGTTCTATTCTAGTAACACTTTATTTTCATTAGATTTTATTTTCATCAGACACTTCACGAAACCGCAAACAATTGTATAGCGAGGCACGTCCTGCGTTTGTACGCAGTTTTGTAAACTGTCTGGAGAGAATTTCATAATAAAATGTCATTTGAAAAGATTACATTCAATGGTATGAGGTTTGCTGAATAAATATAGTGTTAGTACTGAATGAATTCATGAATAAAAAGAAACTGTTCTGTTCAAAATCTGTTTTTTCCGTTAATCAGCTGTCACCCTCATACGAACGACAACTCGCAGAAGTTGAGAAACTTGTGCGAGCTAAGGACTAACGAGGTCTCACCTTTCAACGTGTGATTCCTAACAAGGAATAGGAATCAAACTTTCATGTGTACAAAAATTATTTAAAATTTTTTTATACTAATGAAAAAGTGGAAAGCTCTAGGAGACTATGTTACGACTGTAATAACTATTTTTTCATATAATGGAGTCCGTTAAAGAAATGTCGAATACTTTTACATACATTTGTTTCATCGTTAAGATTTAGATCGATGTTTGTCTGAAGTAAGTTCTGTTCATAGGTTGTAAAATGAGTTATTATCCATGAATAAGCTCCTTAATAAGTTTTCTTTACTTTCCATGCGTATGGCACTAATTAGAATAACTGTATGTATATATAGAATATTTCGAATCATTTTTCATGAGATTCTTTTGTATTTCATTAAATGGCTTATTACTAGCGATAGAATGCACACCATCTGAATTAATCACATAATTAGGCTCACTAATTTCGGTTATGTACGTCAATAACAATTAAAATTTTGAAATCATCCAAGTTCACAAGCATTAACTAGCTGACTGAGTTTTGGCAAGTCATTTCGATGATTAACGACTACTGAGACTGCAATGAAGTCAGAATCATTCAAATGAAAATAGTGGAACGAATTCATCGTATTATCACAAATTAGTTATGCCTCGTTGGAAGAAAATTTAAATGTTCAACCAATTATTTTTCTCGGAAGTGAATAGGATGACAAACTCAAAAGCGTGTTCTGGAAATGTTTTGTTGGTAGGCTAGTGATAAATATTTAGGTGGCAGTTTGGTCATCTCGAGAAGATTATAAGTTGATTGATTTGAACGGGGAACCGAAATATCTATTCACTATAGATCTTTTTCAGTTTATGTTTATAAAAACTTGCGTTCCGAACATTCCAATGAGTGACCATCAGTTCACAGCCTACGTCTGAGATGAAATTAATTTGAACTAACTGACCAATGATCTTAGTAGGTTGTACGAAAATATGTCCAGTACGGAAGAACCACTCAATTATAGATACTTCATGGATAGAAAACTTGATTCAATTTGAATTGTTTACACTTCATCACGGTAAGAGGACATTTCAACAGCGACGTTTCGATCCCCCCCCCAGTTTTCTCCGTCGTTTCAACCTCAACTATTTAGACTCCAGAAAAACAAGTATTTCTGAGTTCAGATATTTCATTCTTCGAAAGAAGTATAATCTATAAATTGATTAGGTGGAACAGTTCTTCCTCTACTGACAATGCATCATAAGATCCATTACAATTTTTTCTAACAACTAACTGAAAAACAGTATCACTGTATAAGAAAACCGATAAATATGAGACATGTTTCATTTAATGTAGGAATGCATTGTAGGAATGAGAAGAGAATAATTTTTGCCCGATACAACCATCAATATATTTCTTTTTGATGTTTTGGTTCCGATGTTACAAATGTCATTTGAAAAGAGAACATAAATAGTATGAAATATCAAGGTACAGAACTAGGAAATTATGTTCTGAAAATCTTTCAACTTATGGCGACCAACACGCCTCTTAGTTGTTCCTATGAAGGTTTCAATTATAGTTTGAATAACAGTCTGACGATGCCAGTTGAGTGCATCTTTTTGACATTTTCTTTTATTTCAGATTAGGTCAAAACATTATTTCATCAGTTTCTGTTTCACTTGTAAATTCTGAATTTTATGAAAATATTTGAATACTGTTCTTTCGATTTTCATAGTCAACGAATATTTTACTCACACAGGTTTGTCCTGTAACTTTTCAGCGTCAATAACTCATCCATCTATAAGTCAAGAGCACTTTTATGATTTTTGATTTGTTGGATTTGTCTCGCGAGAGAACCGATTGACTATCAAACATTCGAAAAATTCGAAAATAAAATTGAGGATTAAGCAAATTGACCTAACAAACCGACGTTCGGTTTGTTAGGTCATGACAGTTGGTGCTCACAGCATAGTTAATTGAAGTTATGACATTTTTAATTGTGTGAGCATTAAGAAAAGTTACATTGAAAAACACAAACTATCTATTTTATTTCTTCAGACATGGTTGGGTTTGTACCAACACACTGAAAGGTAGAAACTGTAAGGAGTAGTTCTAGACATAGAATCAGTTAGAGATTTTTACTACGATATACACAAAACATCGTAATAGCATAGCCATAAATGCTGTTATTTGTGTGCTTATCTCATGAAATAAATGATCATATTATTAAAATCAATGAACGAAACGCAATAATTATTCAATATGTCATTAAAAACTAATTAAATATGATATTCATATTGAGAGAAACTATTTGATATTTAATAATAATTCTTCAATTAGAACGACAAAATGGAAAAAAATAAAATCATATTATATCAATATGATCCATTTCATGTAAGAAGAGGGCTATTTTTTATAAAGGAACAATATTTTTCTCTCCATATTTTTTCGACACTAGGAGCACCATCTGGCAATTTTCATCTCTTACCCTGAATCCGTAAACAGAATGATAGCAGTGAGACTTAACTTCGAAATTAATTTCATGTTGCCTAAGGTATTTTGAAAATGATTTGTACCGTTATACAGATATATAAAAAAGTCACTCTTTTTTCAGCATTACTGATGGAATGAAAAATAAATAATGAATTAAATGTTTCATTATTTTGTATAATTATTTTGTAATTTTTTTATAATTTTTTTAAGTCTCACAAGAATTTCAATTTCGACAATGGAACTTGATATACAAATAGCTTATAGCTGTACTTTTTTATACATTTTCAGATACACAGGATGTTCAGAGATCAATTACAGAAAAAAATACCAAAGAATTTGGGGGAATGGTCGGCTTGGAGTTCGTGGACACCATGTTCAAGATCTTGTGGTGGAGGAATTACACAACAGACAAGAAATTGCGTGAATCGACCGGCAGACTCAAGGTTAGTGAATTTGAAAATATATTTTTTAGCTTTTTGGCTCTCTACGTCTTGAAAATATAGAAAACTTTCTAAGAATAAATTGATGGGACTTCAAAATAAACTCTTCGAAAAAATGTGTATATAATGCACATACGTTTCTTTCAGATATAAACTGAAAGAAGAAGTCGTAGTCTTTTGCAAGAAATGTGTTCAAATGAATTATGAATAGGAGACAAAGACAAGTGCTTTCCACCCGAAACTTCAGGAAATATACCTTAAGAGAATACATTTCTATGCAAGTGAAATTTAATATAAATGCTCTTTTATGTATTACATTGTTTAGCGTTCCTGTGAATAATTTATATTTCAAATTCATTACGACTATCTGAAGTACAAACTGAATGAAGAAATTGATTTTTCGTGTAATTCAAGTTCTAATGTTTGAAATCACTTGTTTCTAGCTTGCTTTTTTTTTCAGTGTGTATCTGAAAGAAACTTTTGTGCATTTACTACACATCAATGTAAATAATTTATTTTGAACATAATTGTTTTATTCTTTTCCGTGGAAGTTTTCTACAATTCTGGATGATGATGGAGAATTCGAAAGCCATAACAAACACTTTTTCGGTCACCTAACCTATTCATGAGCAGACTTGAATTGGAAGCAATATATCAGTTTAATTACTTACCACGGACTTGGATCCGATATATTGATTATATATTTGCATTTTTTGCTACGTATAAATCAAACAAAGAATAATTTTGTTTCAACTCTTAAAACAGATTCTTAAATATCAAGTATATATTAAAAATAAAACGGGTGTGAAGTTATCCATATCCACAAAGTTCACTGAGAAAAAAATATTGAATTATTATTTTTTCAATTACCGACTCTGCACACCTACCATTTTTCAATATGATACGCTTATTGACTGATTGAATAAAAAAAGAACCGTTCAAGTTCATTTAACTGTCTGAAAGGGTATAAATAGGGTGAAAATATAAAAAAAATCGTAAAATGAAAATTCGACTCTGTACACCTACAAAATTGAGATATGTTATTCCTGATGATCTATGCGACAAGAAAAACTTCACGTTATAGTTTTTCAATTGTACACCTACAATTGTGTTCACCTACAATTTTGAGATATGTTATCTATCATGATCTATTCGACAGAGAAAACTTCACGTCATAGTTTTCCAGGGGTGAAAATGGGGTGAATATATCAAAAAATGTCTTAACATGAAAAATCGACATTGTACACCTACAAAATTGAGATATATTATTCCTGATGATCTATTCGACTAAAAAAATTTCACGTTATAGTTTTCCAGGTCATCTGAGGGGCTGAAAATGGGGTGTAAAGTTGACAAAATCGTATATTCGAATATTGAATGATCTAAATATATAAACGAATTCCAGTGACAGTGAACATATTTCATCGAAGTACGAATAAGACATCGCTTGAATCATTGTCATCAGTAACTAAGATTATTTAGGTAAGTACTGCCGTAAAAAATATTATTCACTGAAAAATATTGGTCGGTAGCCAGGCGGTTCGATGTGGGTGCTTTGTTCGCTCGAATTGACTGCCGTGTTGGTGGTTCAAGCCCTAGTCAATTTTCCCTTGCTATCGTCCAACCTTTGTTAGGAATCACAAGTTAAAAGTTGAGAACTCGTCAATTCTTAGCTTGCACAAGTTTCGATTTCTGAGGGATGTCGTTCGTAGGGGTGCGACAGCTGATTAACGGAAAAAAAGACATTAACCCCTTCAGGCGGCCTAGAAAACTATGAAGTGAAGTTTTTTCTGTCGAATAGATAATCAGGAATAGCATATCTTAATTTTGTAGGTGTACAAATTCGATTTTTCATGTTGAGAAATGTTTTGATATTGTCACCTCATGTTCAGCCCCTCAGACGGCCTGGAAAACTAAAACGTTTTTTCTGTCAAATAGATTATCATGGACAACATATCTCAAAATTGTAGTTGTACACATTCATTTTTCGAAAACATGATTTTTTTTAACTTTTCACCCCATTTTCACCCCTTCAGACGGCCTAGAAAACTATGAAGTGGAGTTTTTTCTGTCGAATAGATAATTAGGGATAACATATCTCAATTTTGTAGGTGTACAAAGTTGATTTTTCATGTTAAGACATTTTTTGATATTTTCACCCCTTGTTCATCCGCTCAGACGGCCTGAAAAACTGACGTGAAGTGTTTTCTGTCGAATAGATCCTCTTGGATAACATATCTCAAATTTGTAGGTATACACATTCAATTTTCGAAGATACGATTTTTTTAACTTTCCACACCATTTTCATCCCCTCAGGTGGCCTGGAAAACTAGAACGTGAAGTTTTTCTTGTTGAATGTATTATCAGGAATAACATATCCCATTTTTGTAGGTATACAAAGTCGATTTTTCATGTTACGATTTTTTCAAATATTTTCACCCTATTTTCACCCCTTCAGACAGTTTAATAAACTAGGACCTTTTTTTTGATAAATCAGTCAATAAGCATATCATATAGAAAAATGGTGGGTATGCAGAGTCGGTAAATGAAAAAATAATGCGATATTTTTTTCTCGGTGTACTTTGTGGATGTGGATAAATTTACACCCGTGAAAATAAAAATGAATTACCATTTTTGGATATCTCAATAATTAGAAGTGACCAGGATTCATAATTTCATGTCTAAAGAAGGAATACCAGTACTGTTAGATATATTCCTAATAGCTCACACTATTCTCTACAACGCAAGATGGCAGGTCTTAACTTTCTTGTTCACACGTTCCCCTTGAATAAAGAAAGGTGCAATATCGAGAAAATTGTTATCAGCCTAAAAGCAACGGGCATTCTTCAAATCTAGTAAATAAGTTAATTATGCAGAATCTTCGTTAATTTTCGACTTTCAAATAAGACAGATTCAAAGTTTATAGTCCCAGCAGTTGTAGAGTTATTTTCAGGTATCTCGCGTGACAATAATGACCTCCATGCTTTGGTAGTCTTTCCGAATCATTTCGTTTGTTAAGGCAATTGGGACGTTTTTCAATTTCGATTGCTTCACGAACTATCCCGACCTGAAGATATTTCTCCGTAGCAATGGTCTTGGTGTTTTCGAAACTTATTGTGTGTCCTGTTTCCCGGTGATGTTTCAAAAGAGATGATGCTGGGTCTGATTTTCGAACAGCTAGTTCATGTTCATAGGCTCTGTTGGAAATTCTTCTGTTGGACTGGTCGATGTAAGATATGATCAAACTCATCAGCCACTGGATGTCCAGCACATAGTTCCGTTTCCAGGACAAATTCTAAGAATAAGTGAAAGGCTTTCCAATGGGTTCTCCAGTCCTTACAAACCTCTACATGGAGGTTTGCATAAAAAACGTTTCAACTGCCTCAACAAACGAGACTACCACAAGCATGGAGGTTATTGTTGTCACGCGAGATACCTGAAAATAACTCAGGTACCCGGTCCGGACACCTGCCACGATACATCTACGTCTCTATACCTGTCCAACAATATAAATATTGGCCCCGAACAGCCAAGCTATAGCTACCTGTGTGACATCTGGTCCAGGAAATTATGCAAATATGAAGTTTATTCAGTGTCTTGATATTAATAAAGACGTTAATAATTGGACATAGCACTCAAGAAATTGGCAAATTATAGATAAGTGTTTCGGGATTTTGATCTACCATCTGAAGTCTAACAGGAAGATTGAAATTTATTTTAATTATAGAATGGACAGAAAGTGCCTCAGCTCGTTACATGTAAATCTAACTATCGAAGAGTTTGCCAATAACCAGTTGACAAAAGTCGAAATGAATAAGTTGATGAGCAGAGAATTATACACTCAAAGACCTGTCAGATACAGCTATCAATTATAGAGGTACAAAATCTTTGAATACAGCTAATACTGTCAACATTTTGGCCGCAGATTTTATCATTTATAGTTTTGCTTACTTCTCAGAATTGAAACGAAAGTAGGATGAATGAGTTTCATTAGAGGTTATTCAATTTTCCATGCCCCACTGGTGTAGAGTTTGTCTTTTCACCTATTGAATTTTGAAAGATTATATATTATAAAACTGCATGAAAATTCTGATTTTGTAAAAATTTCCACCTTAAGGGCCTCATGACACTTTAAAACAGCACTCCACAGTAGCAGCTCATATTCAATTATTTTGTTTTTGTACCAGACATGACCTCTTAATCTCACTTTTCCCTTGTGGAGCCCATTACTTTTCGCAATTTCGAACCAAGCAGCCGTCTAAAACCAATATTAGCATTTTTATTGATACAACATTTTTATGGCCAATTTATTTTAACGGTCAGTAACCGTGGTGTGCATTTTACTGTGTGTCGGCGAGATTTGCATGTATTTTACGAACCATACAAGTCGGATTATATATTTCAATGGAAATGATTCAACACTCCAATAGAAGAAAATTTATATATTTTTATTTCTTTTAATCGCAGCCGAAAATATGTGAAGGACCTGAAGGAAATGATACAATTGTGATACCTGGTTTATCGGCAGAGAGGATGTTTTTCATAATATACGGTTATGATTCTTCTGTAAATGTCATTGGTTTTTTTAGTGCCTGTGTGTCCTGGCACTCAGTAAACCAGGTGACAAAGAAGTCATTTGTACACGGTGACATATAGTTGTTCATGGAAAAAAATTGAAATTTGGGTTAACAGTATAGTTCATTGAACTTGATAATTTCAGTGAGAAAACTTGAAATGTGTTCAGGGTTGCGCGGAAATGAATCCAGACGGAGAATTTTGAATAGAATCCTGTATATTTTTTCTGATCATTTGATATATTATGAAATTATCTTTCGAATGCTGTAACACATGTGACCATATCCATTCAACATGGCGGCGTAGGAGACATTTTTTCTCATGTCAATATGGCGGCACTATGACGTCAACAACTCAATGTAGGGACTAACAAACACCAAAATTTGCTGTTTGAAAAGAAATAAAAAATTTTCACCCATCCAAGTACTCTGTCTATTTTTTGAATGCCATACTTTTGTTCATTCATCTCGAAAATCTCATTAGGAAGTGATATTGTTTGAATTTTGACATCGAAATATACCTTTTTTACTACAAAAACTGTGCGTAATAACTTCCTTTGACACTTTCTGGCATAGAAAAATGGATAGTAAAAGATGTAGGTACATTTAGATGTAAAAGTTAAAAAATATTGTTTGTTTAAAGGTGATTGACAATGTTTCCTGGTAGTTCGGATTCCCATTGTCTAATATAATATGAATTGATTCGAAATCCCTGAAATCATCTATGAAAACTGCAAAACAGCTGAAAAAATAACAACTATATTGAGAAAAAAATACTGAAATTGCAAAGAAATAAAATACAAGAGACATTCGAAAATTGAACAATTAACAAGAAATGAAAATCAAAAATTATTTACAAGAAATGAAAATTACAAATTGAAAGATTCCAAGCCACATTACTTCACGACGTTTCGATTGTTATTATCCATAATCGTCTTCGGATGATAACTGGACTTATTCTTTTGAGATCTGACTATTTACTGGCGATTTGAGTGCTTTTACGTATCCCCACCTATCCGCACCTATCCCCTCTTCTCTCTGATCGCTTCGTGTGTTTTAGCGGGAGTTGACCGTTTGGCGGGAATTTACCGTTTGGCGGAAGTTAGTCGTGTTCGGCTAGATTATAGGTTTATTATAGGTCGAAATATATGAAGTGAAGTATAGCATATTAAAAAATTAAAAAAAGTTCGTGGATTAGTAAAAATTACGATTTTTGAATTTTTCTTTAACAACTGAGCTTATTTCATCATTTATTTCTTCCCTCATCAAGTTCATCAAGCTGAACAATATTTGTATAGATGACTACAAAGTGCCGACATATTGAAATAGGAGAAAATGCCTCCCATGCCGCTATTCTGAATGGAAATGGCCATTTGTGTTGAATTATTGAGATGAGAATATTTATCAAATCAAATGATTGGAAAAATATACAGAATTCTTTTTGAAATTCTTGTCTTAGGTTGATTTTCGGTTAACCTTGTATAGATTTTTAAGTGTTTCATCATTGAAACTAACGACTTCGATGATCTATATCTTCATTTCGAATTTCAAGTTTTTTCCTTCATAAACAATTGAATGTCACCATGTACAGTGATTTCGTTGTCACCTGGAATATTCAACCTAACTCCTGTACGTCAGTTCCCTCAGTTCGTTACAGTTTCATTCATATTCATATTCAGTTTCATCATATTGTGGAGGAAAAAATCAGTTTTTATCGACCTTTTTTGTCTAATTGTTACCTTCCACAATCTGAAAAATATAAAAACTATAATTGGAGAACTTTATACAAGTGTAGAAGGGCAAACTTTTTAGTTTACCCCGATAAG
>WOGN01005809.1:0-12890 GCA_015342105.1 Leptinotarsa texana
CGAACATTATAATGCTTGCAGTCGAGTGCCCAACACTGTACCATTGTCTGTGAAAAAATATTTAATATCAATTATTATTGATTTCGTTGCACAATATATTCAAAATATAAACAAATTCAAATCAGAAAGTTTAGATTTGAAATGCTCTTGGTTTGATCTATCATTAAGATAGAATTATTATTAATCAATTATTTGGAATTGTATGGTTCAGTTTAGTCAAAATTTGTACAAAATGATAGTGTACTCTATATTGCAGATTAATACATACCTTAAAATACTTATTTCTCTGAATTTCCTCTTAAAAAACACTAAAATCTCTATAAGGCTAACAAACTCAGATGACAGAATGCTTTGTTTAGATAAAGGACCATAACCTTCCCTAACATGTGACGTCAACACTAACGTGGCGTATTGGGTAGCAGTCGCTGACAACCAATCATTTAATTTAATTACAATTTGGCATATTTACTACCGCTACCCAATTCTGTTTGTGGGCACATTAAATACCGACATCGTTCTCTGGTGGTCAGGATAGCTGCCATAAATTTCAGATTACACCAAAATCGAACTCATGGGATTTTATGGGCTTTGTATGTTTGCATAGAAAGTTTGTGTTTTTAGATTCCACCTACCTCAGCAATATACCACTCTCCCTTCCGTTAGTTGTGTCAGTGCACAACTAAATTCGAAATGTCGAGAAAAAATATGTAGCAGTTACTGGATTACAGTTATAAAAATACCTTTAGATGTCCCTACTATTTTTTTTCTCTGAGGATTTTACAGAATGACTTCTATCCAAAGACCCAAGTAACATTCAATTACACATTATTACATTATGACGTTCTAATAACACAGAACGTTAAATCAACCGAGTAGCAAATACAAACGAACTAACTTCCATTTTATCATAAGCTTAGGAATAAAATACAGCTGGTTGAAATCAAGAATGGAGATGCGTAGAATATCCCTGTAAATGCCTTCCACATGTGAAACATTTTGTCAAAAAATCTCTTTCTAAGGCACTGTTGATGAAGATGATGAAGAGATACAATTAATTTAAACATTTCATTTATAGAGGTGTTGAGTACCACTCTAGTATCACAGCTTGACAATGTCAAGTTAACACTTTAATCCTCAATGTTTTTTATATTTGGGAATGAATGATATTAGGTTGAAAATGTTTTACATCATGGTCCATAACTAAAAGATTTGAATAAAATCGGCCAGACAGATTTCGATTCTGGCACCATCTATGAACATCTGTACAAAGTTGAGACAATCTATCTCGCGTTTTGACAAAACAAAACCGAATTGGTAAAAACACCAGTTTCTATACATCTTGGACATTTCTCGAAAAGACTTATTTTCTGGTTAAAAATGATTTAAAAACATTTATTTATATAATCCGCTGGCGTCTCCATCTATGAGGCATAAGCTGAAAACAGCAAAATTTAGTAGAGTACTGTATTTTCTTAAAATTTTCATTGACATAGCCTATAAAAATGTATTTTTAACCTATTAGTTGCTTCTCATTCTCGCTTGTTTCCTTCATTACATTTAGCAGATATGTGATAAAAGTCTATTATCCTTACTATAACTATAGAGCCAGAAATTTAGTCAGTGATCGAGTGAATGAAATTCACAACCGAGCAATAACAATCTCTCGTTAGTGGAACACTATACTTTTTCTATGATACATAACAGGAAACTTATGAAAAAAATATTTGTAAAGGATATCCGGAATGGGAGGAATACCATTAAGTTTCATGACTAGAAGCAACCTGAAAGAAGCAAAATTACCTCATATTTGCGTAATTTTATTGTACTTTTAAAAATAAAACCCCGATAATAATCGGTTCACTTTTATCTTGAAACAATGATTATCTTGGACACATGGCATGCCTTCCACCATCAACAGGCATAGTTGCTCCCGTAATGAAACTAGCATCATCGCTGGCCAAGAAAGCAATTGTCTTAGCCACCTCCTCTGGCTTTCCTGGCCTACCCAAAGCATGAGTATCTTTACACTTCTTCAAAAACACTTCGTACTGTTCTTCGTTCATTCCCCCTCTCTTATGAAGGTTCGTGACAGTGACTCCAGGGTTCACACAGTTGACTCTGACTTGTTTAGGGGCCAGATCCAGGGCTGCGCATCTCGTGAAGTGGTCCACAGCGGTCTTCGACATACAGTACGCCAGGACTCCAGGAAAAGCTCGCATGCCGTTTACGCTGCTGACATTCACGATGTTCCCCTTGGTTTTCACCAGGTGGGGCACTGCGAGAAGAGAAAGATGGTACAAGGATCTGACGTTGGTGTTCATCATTCTGTCGAACTGCTCCAGGCTGGTGTTCTCGATGCCTCCCGTTTCTATAATGCCGGCATTGTTCACCAGCACGTCCAGTTTCCCGAAATGTTCTATTGTTTTATCGAGTATGGCCTTCGTATCCTTTTCGTTTGTCAGCTCACCGGTCAAGAGTAGGGGAATCGATTTGGTGGAACAGTCGGATGCTACTTCCTTCAGGTTTTCCAAGTTTCTTCCGGCTAAAGCTAAAGTGGCACCAAGTCCGG
The DNA here is from genome assembly GCA_015342105.1 of Leptinotarsa texana. Lineage (NCBI taxonomy): Eukaryota > Metazoa > Arthropoda > Insecta > Coleoptera > Chrysomelidae > Leptinotarsa > Leptinotarsa texana. Next base: position 2,570 of record WOGN01005809.1, read on the forward strand.
CGAAATGTTTGGCCGTAGCAGCTCCTATCCCAGAACTGGCACCCGTTATTAAAATAACTTTTCCGGTAAATGCCATACTGATTTCTATACTTCGAATTCTGATTGTAGATCAAACTTGTACTTTGAGCGGTCTGTGTTTACAGCAGAATTAAAATAATCATTTAGAGGTTAAAAGGTTGAAAAACGTCTAGGTACAAATTTATCTCCTATACTATCCATAGACATGATGATTTATAGACTGGGCGTGAAGTCATTTTACATATATTATACCTGTGGATCACACGATGTATTGGCCAATACGTCACAGCATGGATATGAGTGACGTAAGCGCCAAAACGTGATTCACTTCATATTTTTCAGTTATTAAAATCATTGTTCTCTCTTCAATGGCCAGTCCATATTTATTACGTCGCTGGTACAATCGCGTCGTTCTATGTTTTATCTCACTGGTTAGATGGCGCGTTCTACAGCTGTCAACAAATCCACTTGAACAAAAGTTTTTGTCTTAAACAAGCAACAAATTCATTCACATTCCACATTATTCCTAGTTCTGAGTTTCTACCTTTGCTTCCATATAAGTGCTTTTTTTCAAAACCTTTCTACAATAATCCAGAAAACACACATGTGCCAAATACGAGAGCCAAGTTGCAACTGTTGCCAGACAACAAAAAATTTACCTGTCAAGTTTTAACAGATAATGTTACCAATGTGTGAGAAATCCCCGACATGGAATATTTTCTTGGTACTGATTCGAATGTGAGGGTTTCGAGAGGAATCGGTTTCTCACGGAGAAAGGGTATATTATGAAAATATTGTTTTTATGGGATTTTTGCTGATGATCAATGTGGCTGTGTCTAGTTTAGGAAATACAAAATTGAAAACAGAAATACGTCCTATTGGTGGATGCAATCAACCAGGAACATACCTGTGGGAATTTTCCCCTCTCAAATATGGGAGCCAAGTTGCAACTGTCACCAGAGACCAGAAAATGAATAATCTAAATTTACCTTTTTCAGTTGTAACAGACAGTGTTATCAATGTGTGAGGAATCAGCCTCATTGTAAGGACTTTTCAGTCATGTACTTTGCGAATATTGACTTAAATGTGAGGATTTCAAGGAAAATCAGTTTCAAACGCACAAAGAAGAGATTACAGAAGATAATGTTTTTTATGGGATTTTTGCTGTGGCTGTGGCTAACCCAAGAAAATACAAAATTACATGCAATGAACCAGAAACACACCTGTGGAGAATTTTCCCTTGCCAAATATGGGAGTTATGTTGCAACTGTCCCCAGAAAATTTATAATCCAATTTTTTCAGTTGTAACAGACAGTACTGCGACAGTATGTGCGAGGACTCAGTCACATTATGAAGACTTCATAGTCATGCGAGTATTTTGTAAATATTGATTTAAATGTGAGGATTTCGAGGGGATCAGTTTCTAACACATAGAGAAGATATAATAGAAAATAATGTTTTATAAGGGATTTTTGCTGATTGTCGTAGCTGTGGCTACCTTTGAAAAATACAAACCCCCCATTGGTAGATGCAATGAACCAGAAACACCGGTGGAGAATTTTCTCCTTGCAAATACGTGAGCCATGTTGCAACTATCACCTGTAAATTGATAAACTAATCGGTGGCAGAAAAGGCGATTTTCTTTTTATATTCAAATTTTAAAAACTGTTGTTTCATACGTCTTATGCATTTACGATGTTTTGTTTGTTTCATCCTGCTAATGTAACACAGAGCTGGACTCAAAAGAAATCTTTTTCTACCATTTATAGATTAGGAGAACCTTAACCTATTGCATTGAAGATGGCGCAGTATGTTTCAGTAAGAATGATTGAAATAAAAATTGCCCGACTCGTAATAGATAATGTATTTGAAATAACCGTCTTCATAATCAAATTAGATGTATATGATAAAATAATTCCAAACTTTTCTATTTATACGAAATCTTCAGAAAAAAAAGCCATTTCAAATATAATTATTCCAGTGGTACCTATTTCTGTTGTAAAAAATTGTTTATTTAGATTGAACTACAAAAGAAATTAACTTTTTTTTAGGACATGAAAAATGTGCTAGATCACTGTAGCTCAAGGGCAACCTCATAAAAATGAGAAATTTTGGTGAAAGTCAATATTTATACAATGCAAATGAAAAAACCGCGTGACTAGAATATTTCACTAAATATCATGTTTTACAATTCGCCTTTACCATTTCGTCATGACATTCGCCGGAAAAGTTGTTTTAATAACAGGAGCTAGTTCAGGAATCGGAGCTGCTACGGCCAAACACTTCGCCAGACTTGGTGCCACTTTAGCCCTATGCGGGAAAAGGAATATGGACAAGCTGAAGCAAGTGGTATCAGAGTGTTCAACAGAGTCAAATCTCCTTCTCATAACGGGTGACTTAGCAGACGAAACGAAGAACAAAGCCATTCTCGAAGAAACCATAAAACATTTCGGACAACTGGACGTTTTGGTGAATAGTGCCGGTATCCTGAGAACGGGGACCATCGAAGACACCTCCCTGGACCAGTACGACACAGTAATGAACACCAATGTGAGATCTATGTTCCAGCTTTCGATGCTGGCTGTGCCACACCTGATAAAAACCAAGGGGAACATCGTGAATGTGAGCAGTGTCAATGGCTTGCGCTCTTTCCAAGGAGTCCTAGCCTATTGCATGTCCAAAGCAGCAGTGGATCAGTTCACCAGGTGCACTGCTTTGGATCTAGCCTCGAAGCAAGTGAGAGTCAACTCTGTTAATCCGGGAGTTATCAGAACAAGCATCCACAGGAAGAGTGGGCAAAGCGAAGAAGAGTACGCAGCTTTCTTGAAGAGGTGTCAACTAACTCACCCTCTAGGCAGGCCAGGTGAGGCAGATGAGGTGGCTAGTTTGATTGTGTTTTTAGCTAGCGATGATGCTAGTTTCATCACTGGAGCTACAGTTCCTGTGGACGGAGGAAGACATGCTATGTGCCCAAGATAGAAAGAGACTAGTACTATTTTGAAATTTTATTCCATTTACCGTCAATTCAGGTGTTAGCAGAAGATTTGAAAGCAGTATTTTATTGAATAATAAGCTTCATTATATGAAACATGAGTAAATTCTCGCTTGTTGTATTATAATTAACAGAATCAGAAACATGTTAAATTAATTTGTTTCTCTTTATTTGCTTTCCAAACTATAGTGTTTCACTCAACTCACATACTTTAATCAGAGTAAAAACTCATTTTATTTCCATATTACTAGAATACCAATTTTGACTTTCCACTTCATGTTTATACAAAAAAAATTGGAAATCTCTCCCAAAGAATCTTTGTGAAGAGTTTATTTTGAAGTTAAATGCTACCTTCCTTTCTTTGGAAGCCTCAACTTTCAATTTTCAAAAAACTAAAATTATGCGATTTGCTCGAAGTGGATATTGTAAACCTAATTTTGCTTTTCATTTCAAGGGACACCCGCTAGAGGTAACAAACAAATATGTTTATCTGGGAGAACCTTTCACCTCGTCAGTATTATTTCGGCATTAAGGAAAAATAGGCTATTGGCTCTGTAATCCCTATTTTGTCTAAAGCTAAAATTGACATCTAGGATCCACGAGAAAAATTATTTCAATCATTAGCAATGAGTCTTATGTTCAACTCCGTTACGGCGTGGAGCATTAGATATTTGGAAGTATTAGAAAGAGTACATCTCAGTTTCTTGAAAATAATTTTTTTAGTGCCTATTAACACAATCGACGCAATAGTGCGTTTGGAAATGAGACGAGTTAAACTTGCACTCAATATTTGAAAAATTACTTTAAACTGGCTGTACAAGTGATCATTATCCAAGACTCTGCTTTGAACAACAAATAAGATACATGAATACGTCTGATGCAAAATATAATTGGGCACATCAAGTAAAGCAATTTTTTATTGATAGCGGATCACTGGAAATTTGGAATAATATGACTGGCCACTCTTTGAATTCAAATAGGAGAAATATAGTAGATAAATATTACAGTTATCTGTATAACAGCAAAGCCTCTCTTTCATTTTTGTGAGAAATAATTTTCTGTTCTTGATTTGAATTGACTATCTAGACTAGAGCCCCTCTTCGGTTATAAAAGTTAAAATAACTTATTTTTCAAATAATTTTCTGAATGAAAATAATCATGAAAAATTTTTAATATCATTTCAGATTTCTATAGTTGAATTTACAAGAAATTTGATATTATTAGAGGCTGTTTTAGTACACCACCGAAACACAACCAACTGACCAATTTCCATTTGAGATTTTACACACCATTACACTTATTTTGCTATATGATAACATCCTCAGGCAGCACAAGTATATCTCATGCTTTTATAGTAATTTGAATCATTACGAATATTACTATCAGCCAAATTTCTACTATCCACCTATCTAGGAACAAGTCATAAGACTAGAGAATAATGAATAACAATTTTTATCAGGCTGAGATTTAAACTCCTCTCTGCCAAATGTAATACGTCGCAAATGTTGAATTGGTCTTTCCATTGTAAAACTACTTCAATGCTTTATCATTCTTTCAAAAAAAGTTCTTCCGGTTTGTCCGATATAAAATTTTGAACAAGAAACACAGGCCAACTTGTATCTGTATCTGTAGAGAAGGGAGGGTGAGTGTAAGCCCACGCACTTAGGCCACATGTGACCCGTTGTACATCCTCCCGAGGAGTTGTCCTCCTAGGTCATCGTCCATCCTCTCCTTTCCAGGAAGGTAGACATCTCCTTTATATCAGCAGATGTAGGCCAAGACTCGCCGAACACACACTCTCTTATTGACGATAACTCCGGACACTCGCATAGGACCTGCCTGACAGTCTCATCTTCCTGTTCACACATCCTGCATAGAGGCGTGTCCACTAGCCCCATATTATGGAGGTGTTTCCTTAGTTACAAGTGGCCAGTCAGAAAGCCTACTGTAAGGCGTAGATTTTTCCTGGTCATCGCCAGATATTTCTTCGGCGCCAGCTTCCCAGGGTCTCCCAAGGTGATCCTGGCAAGATTACATCCTTTGAGTTCATCTCATCTCTTTAAGGATTGAGCAAGGGTGCAACATTTGACTAGTTCCGTAATTGTCGAAGTCATCAGGCCGTGGGTGAACTGGGTCCTAAAATTCTTAGTCCAGCCGCTTCTTTGGCTAATCAGTCGGCAATGCGATTACCTTTACTCTTGTCGTGCCCTTTAACCCACCTCAGGATAATGTTATTATCTACCGAGGCTTTGGCTAAATCTTAGTGGCACTCTAGTACTAGCCCTGAGGTAACACGCTGTCTGTTCAAGGCTAGTACTGCTTGTCTGCTATCAGTGCAGATTGTTATGTTTTTGCCAGAAATTCCTTTCTTGGTTATTTCTGTTGTGGCGATTGAGATACCAGCCAGCTCTGTTTGGACCTCGCTGATATTTTTTCCCATTCCCCACTTAATCCTTAAGCTTAGTGACGTGGAGTACACTCCACATCCTGAGCCTTCTTTGGTTTTTGAGCCGTCTGTATAAATCCGTATTGCATTTGTAGCATCTGACTCTGTGTTCTGCTTAATTTGTATTTTGTTTATCAACAAACCTGGTTTCAATTGCATTACTTGTTGTCTGCAGCAGAAGGTGCCACTTATCATTAGGTGTTCAGTTTCACTGGTGATTTTTAAAATTTTTCAAGGAATTACTACTATTAATTACACATTTGGTATTTTACATTGACCTAAATCTATTTGAACAACTACCTACATAAGAAAATATTCCCCTTGTGATTAATCCATAAAAAAAGACAGCGGAAACGTGAGTTTGTCTAATGAACCGTCATTTGTTTTTCCCCACCTACGAAACTATTACTCAAACAAGATTACGGTCTAGTTTTTCCCCACTTCACGTCCAACAAACTAATGGCTATCACATTAAATATTAATAATAATTGAAACATGAATAAGTAATTGGCCAAACTCGTTAAGCATGCCATGAAAAATGGGATAATTACAGTTTCGACATCGGAATGTTCCAACTATTTATGTCCAGTCGACGTAAATCATCGATGTGGGAAAACCTCTCTGAATTATTCAGATAGTCCGCGGGATGCGAAATGACTCGTTTACTAAATGCAGGCTCTCCTCAAAATTAACATTTTCGAGAGTATTGTTGCTTTTCGGGTTTTTGTAACGATGAATCGATCGGGCATTTTGAGTTGTTCAACAGCGTTTGGATAACTGGGTTAACAAGGAAACTGCTACACTTTACGCTGTTATTAAACTCTTACAGTTGAGGGGGCATAGTCCGTGGGCAAACTCATAGACGTACAGCCTTAACAAAACTTAGATGTGCAGATGGAAGAACGAGTAACTAGTTTGAAGACAGAAGTATAGACGAAGTAATTAAGTATTATATGAGGCTCAAACTCAGGGTTCAATAAAAGGTGAATCTGAGAAAAACACAACTGAATATAGGTAATACAGTGTATTTGCACTTTTTGAATAAAATCTAATATATTTTGCGTTTTCAAATAACATAATGTTTATAAAACCAGGCCTGCAAAAGTCTAGTCTATGCTACGATTTCTATTTCAATCGACCCATCACTTTAATTTTCATTCAAATTATTTATATTTTCCCTACAACCACTTACTTTAGAAATATTTTATTTCGCTGTTGATTTTTATTTCTGTATTATAAATTTTCGTTAGGAAATTAAGCTTTCATAACTCTATTATCGAGCAGTCGTACAAAATAACCATCTGCTTCGGTTTTTTATGTTAATACTTTTATTTGAATTTTAACTAAGCATTTTTGTATTTTTTCATCGCCTATCACTGAAATGCTATCTTCTCTCAAAACGAAAGTTTATTGCCAAAAAGCATATGGATATTTAGAACGATTTCATTCTTATTCAGGGGTTTCCGCCCAGAACTAAACCCACTCTACAGTCTCTACTTAGCGTTAGTTCCGCGAGGTTACCATATAATTTTCTTTTTTTCGTGTTATGTTTGTCTTTGTGTTTTGTGTTAATAAATTTTATCGTTGAGTACGCTGAAAATAATTCCTCTATCACCAGTCCCGACAACTTAATGAAGTTGCTGTTCACTCAGGTACAACTCGATTTTTTATGTGTTCGTAACGCGAAGTCCACGAGGATTTCCCTTTACGGGCAGAGGAATTTTCAAAAAATTCGTTTGTCATATGACATTTTGAAAGTTAAAATCAAATTTTAAAAAACATGTTGCTTCAGATAGCCCCAATCACTATCTCTATGTCCTTTAAAAATTCATTTTCGAAAACCATCATTTTTGTGATCTCTTCAAGTGTTATCATGGGTGTGTATTGACGGTAACCGGTTGGATTGGCGTTGAGTAGTTTATTTCACTCATTCAATCGACTGTCAGGTGATAAGATGGTCCAATATGAAACACTAGACGATAGATTTTCACTGCCTATCGTCCCCCAGTGCTAGATATCGCACGTAAAAGGTAATACATCGTTAATGTACCTATAGCTCACACTAGTTTAGACTTTCAAGAGTTGTCCTACGTAGGAAGCGACAGCTGGTTGACGAAATAACATATGTTTTAACAGATATATGTTTCATCCAAGTGAAAGATCACGGTATCTTTTAATATTTCTCAAAAAATGTGTCTTTTTAATAATAATAATAATAATAATAGAGGTCTTTATTATTTTCAAATAATACACATATAGATTTTAACATTGTATGCAAAAAATAAAAACATTTCTGAAAATAAAGGGCGAAGTTCATTTTCTGCAGAAAACGATAGTTTTACTACAAAAATGTTTTCTGCAGTTTCTCGCACTTTTTTCCTCCACGAAAACCATATTTTATTCGTGAAGTCTCTGAAGAGCCAGAGTAATTTTTTGTTATCTTGAAACATGAAATAGATATTCTCTTGTTGACTATTGTATAATTATTTGTATAAAATCGAATAGCAACTTTATCAAAGTCGTCTAAACCTGTCTTTGAAATTATTGGTAGGAAAAGAAACTAATTAAAATGTCTACGACTGTAATACTTACAAAACGTTTCCAGATAATTTCCACTGGCGTAGCAACTCTCGTGGGAGAATTGACATGTAAGCTTCTAATTTTTTTCTAAGACTAAATTAAGGGTTCCATTTCTCATCGTACCCTCTCGCGCTAGCCAATCGGCTATCGTCTAAACGATTAGACGAATAAATATAAACACTACTTGGTACTTAAAAATTTAAATAGATTTGGAAAAGCTGAATACACTTATTTGAATGATTGAATCGAAGAGGTTTTTTGTATTAAAGTGTATAATTTTTGAATATTTAAAATTCTTGCAAAGCGCTTTCGACTTTCGTCATCATCAGTCATCACTTATCAGGCAACAGGAGGTATCAAAATAAGTACATGGCACATTTGTAATATTTGACTTATATAAAACAAAATAGGATTATAGCCAAGAAAATACATTTTTGAATTGAGGCCATGTGGTTCAGTCAAAGTATTATATGAATAAGCTATAAGCCTATTTTGTTTTATATAAGTCAAATATTACAAATGTGCCATGTACTTATCTTGATACTTCTTGTTGCCTGACAAGTGAGCAGTGATGATGACGAAAGTCGAAAAGCGCTTTGCAAGAATTAGAAAAAATAAATAAAAAAAATAAAAAAAGTATACACTTTAATACAAAAAACCTCTTAGATTCATTCCTTGAAAATTTATGTTTGCTCACCGCCTATAAATTCGTGCTTTAAGGTGCGGTGTATTGTCGAAAGCTCGAGAAATATAAAGGATAACGAATTCCTTGGGAATGGATGTAATTAAACGCAATTGAATTCCGAATGCATCACTAATTAATAGAAATTGTCCATTATCTGATTATTTCCGAACACAGGCCGGAATTTCTTCAAGAACTCGTTTGTTGCGTTAACAATAGATCCGGGGCCAGACTAGTTTATTTCTAAGATTGATTTTATGCAGGGAAAATTGTGATTAGAAAAATAGGTCCGTATATAAGATTTAGTAAAATTTGAACGGAACAAAAAACTAAAATTCAATCAACCTCTTTGGGAATTGCGAGAAAACTCGGGGAAAACTATTTTGCTGAATATATTCTATCCCAGAAGTTCCGAATTTTTCTTTTAGAAAGGAATACATGTATAGAGTATATTGACTCTTACATTACAATGGAGGATCCATAAGGATATCGCATAAAATTGTTTATTTCACCTTAACAGATCTTTTTTGTTTTGGTTGTTTGGTTTATCGTATACAGAATTTCCATTATCTATATTTTGTGACTTTTTGAAAGTGTTTCAATTGTCAGTAACAAATTCAGACAATTTCGGATTTTCCAACTATTCCGAATCACTAATTAGCTATTTTCTTACCAACAATTTTCTTCAATCTTTTAGTGCGTCTCATATGAAAAAACTGGCATGTTATATGCATAACTATCCAAAAAGTTCATTCTTCATTTGGTGGTCTCGTGACGTAGCAGTGGTGACTGGATTGATTCGGTAGGTACTATACTTTTAAATCAAAATAAACAAATTTCAGGTAAATCCCTTATTAAAATATTATTTTTATATAGGATTAAATATTTAATATAAATGGATTAATACTAAGTGAAAATTTTTCTTTTGTGAATGATAGGGCGAGCTATTTTGCTCTTTTTGAAAGTAAGAGTTTTCAATAGTTTTTTATTATTTTCGTGAAAACTGTAACTCCCACAAACATTTTATAATAAACGCTTAATAATCAAAAATATATTTAAGTAATAAATTGTTTATTTTTTATTTATCTGACAGAAAATACATGATACGGTTTTTATTTTTTATTAAGAAAGTGAGAAATTTAGATAGAATAATTTAACTTCAACTTTATTCCATAAATGATGAAATTGACAAATCTACAATTTAATTTATTATAATACTACATTAGAGAAAAAGGATCTACTTTATCCACTAAATATACTTGGATTATTTGTTTTTGCATGAATGCAGAAAAATAAATTTAAAGGACTAATGTTTCACTTTATTTAATTTTCGATTTTTTTTATATTATTAGAATTGTTTAAATTTTTTTAAATGAGCTATTTTCGTCAGCCTTTAAGTTATTATACTTCATTCTGATAATTGTTCTCAGTTTGCAAAATTCAAAAATAATATTTAAAGGAAATTCTTTTTTTTGCAGTTTTTTTTTTAATTTACGACGGAAAGACAAACCTATAAAAAACATATTTATTTTAAGCAGTATACTAATAGAATAAGTTTTTACCTAACAATTTATTTTCAAGGTCTCGTTCATAATCATTTTCT
>WOGN01005810.1:0-12889 GCA_015342105.1 Leptinotarsa texana
GTGTTTTTTATTGCCTCATTCATCGTTTTTTTTTTATATTATTATATACATCCCCAACTAACTGTTATATTTTAACTTTTATTTATCATATGACAATTTCACAAAAAAACTGTTTTCAATTAACAATCTCACTATATGTGAAGTTATTTTAGTTGTATAAATCTTAGATTTTAAGCCCTAATTTGTTCATCTACAAGATTGTTCAATCTTTCAGATAATAAATGTATATCTCTCTCTCTATTCAGCCTAGCACCACTGATGAAACCTCGAGGACTTTGGTTTTGGGCCCCAAATCAGATGATTGTTTTTGGGTGCATTTTGAATGTACAAACGGACATACAAATTTCTCCTCTTCATAATATCATTTTGGATGAGAAATTTTGAAAATTCATGCAGAATATCAATTTCAGTTGTTCGCTTTTATGAATCTCCAGACATCCCGTAAATCGATAAATTATTTACCCAACTGCACTTACATCCTAAAATAATTCAATCAGCGCCTTTATTTACTTGAAGTATTTATTTACGTTTTCGCTGCACGCGACCATAACTAACGAAGAACGCTCAAAATGATTACCATAAGGTTCGTGAACTCTCCTTGCGGCGTGTGCGAATTGAATTCAGCCTCGTGTACGTCTAGCTTTGATTATCGAACTGCGTGCGTTTTGCGTGAACCGGGTGACCTAGGAAAAAACCACACGACTTCGATGGAATAGATTGGAGTCACTTGTCTGGCGAGCAAATTTTCCGCGCTCTTCGAACTTCGAACTTGCTGGCGTATGCATTCGCTACCAGGAATACCTCGTATGTTGTTTAGTGGAAATGATTATAACGGACGTTCTGTAGACTAACGGTACTTTCGAATGGAAACAACAAAAAACTCGTAACATAAAAGTAGATATTTTTTAATGGGAGCCGTCTGATTTGCCGAATTCTTCCATTGCGTTTTCCCCCATGTTTTTATGACAGCCATTCCAACAATCTTACACCCTGTCCTAGTCTCTATAAGTCTCTTTTTGGACGTATATTATATTCTTTAGGACATATCTGTATCTGTAGAGTAGGGAGGGTGCCCAAGGAGTTGTCCTCCTAGGTCATCGTTCATCCTGTCCTTTCCAGGAAGGTGGACAGATCATTGGGAGACATTTCCTTTATATCGCCGAACACACACTCTCTTATTGACGATAGATAGATAGATAGATAGATAGATAGATAGACAGATAGATAGATAGATAGATAGATGGATAGATAGATAGATAGATAGATAGATAGATAGATAGATAGATTTTATTTGACTACGTTATGTGAAAAAAACATTTATAGCAAGTCATGTCATTCATTATACAATGTAAAACTAGGAAGACTGTGTCAGTTTATAGTATAAATTTCTTCATAATATGAATTATAATATGAATAATATTTCAGTCTATATGTGTATGCACTCGCACACACATACAGACTGAAATATTTATAAATAGATTTTTCGAAAGCATTCGATACCATTAATCATTAGCTGATTTGCATGAAACTATAATATTATGGTTTTGATAGTGATGCCTTATTTCTCATCTTGTCTTATTTACTTGGTCGAGGTAAGAGGTAAGGAGTGATGGTCATCACTCCTTACCTCTTGCCTCTTACCATTGTTCATCATTGATACTAGTGACATTATCTCGTCCATCAAGAAATGTAAAATACAGGCGTATGCTGGTGCACTTTAAAATCGATGAGTGTGCTGAGGCACAAAATCTCTGCAACACTGATCTTGATTTGATCAATGGGCTATCAAGTGAACATGATTTGAAAATTAATACTAATAAAACAATGATGATGCACTTCGGATCACAGAAGAATCGTAAATTTGCAGAAAACAATTTCCGTTTAGAACTAGGTCATACTGTCTTGACTCCTGTCAATACAGCGAAAAACTTAGGGGTGATGCTTGACACTGATCTTAGATTCACTAGTCATGTTCCCTCTCCCCGTTCTCCTCTTTTAATACAAAAACTAATTCTGCGTGAAAATATTCACTCAAGAAACATTAGACATAAAAACAAATTAACTATGCCACAACATCGCACTGCACAGTTTCAGAGATCATTTCTTTTTGGTGCTGTAAAACTCTATAATTCATTGCCCGAGCAATTGAAGAGATTCATTATCAGGAAATTCAAATACAAATTTAAAATTTATATCTATGACAGTAATGTCAACTTTAGCTTTTTAGACAACAGATCAAATAAATTAAATTATTTATCAACTATATTTAGAAGGTAATCACAAATTATTATTTTATTTACGGTTCTAATTTCATTGTTCCATCACTGTTAATTGCTTTTATTTTTGTATGTTTTCGTGCATTATGGAGTGGTGCTTGTTGGTTGAGTTAGAGTAGCTTTGAGCTAGACTTCGCCTTGGAGTACCAGAATCTCCTGTATCCTATTTTCATTTTCAAATATATCTTTGTATTTGAAAAAATTTGTTTTCACACCATTGAATTACTAAGGAGGGAATTTGATATGGAATTGAAAACTCTCAAGAATTTTTCACTGTATTTGATTCACTATGATTTCAGAAATAAATGAGAGCAAAGGAATTGGTCTGTAACTGAATCCCCGCCTTTGAAAAACGGGAAACCGGCGACATTTTTTTTCAATCTCTCTCATTATTCAAGGTCCTTTCTGTGTCTGAATCTGCTACTACTTCTCGAATAATTCTCACGCACGCCTACTTCAAATTGTCGGATCCAAAAAAATGCGATCCGCATTGAAATTCTCGACTAACAAAATGTGTAAGTTGTTAACTCGTTACTTTTAATGCATGCAGAAGTTCCCCCGTTTCCATTAAAACATGTTTTCGTATCGGAGGGCCCGTTATTATCACGGCATTGTGTCCATACCCTGTAATTTGGCTGTAGAGCAGTAATTATGCCTTGTAAAATGTGTCCGCATGTGTGTGACGAATTTATTCGAAAAGAAATTTGATTACATGCCTAAAACGAAAAAAATGCAAATCGGAGAGGTGGGTTTAACACTGAAACGTGTAAACCTTTTATTGCTTTCTACTGTAGGTATCTAGATAAGCAATATATTCGGGTAACATGGGTATAAATTTCCTAATGAGTCAATTACTGTGTTTCGTGTTCATTTGTTTTAAAATTTTAGACAGGTACACAAAGCCCGTAGTTTGATCAATGAACTTTTCTACTGGGAAAATCCCGATATACAGGGTGTAACACAAGTACGTTAATTTGCACGAAATTCGGTACCCCCGATTTTATTGACGTGGAAAATCATAATTTCGTATTAATTTTCATGTAATTTCTAGAGGGCGCTGCGTACCCTGACATTACTTATTTCAAATTGCCCTAACTTTATTGACAGTAAACTTTTGGTACTTTTCATGAAGAAACCTAATTCCCACACCTTTTCCAAGTAAAAAAGGTACACCTCCTCAACAACGCTGGAGGTGATCGTTTTCGAGATATTTACAATTTTCTATATCGATGAATATTACTTAGCTCTTAGGGTGCTAAGTGAATTTGCTGAAAACAGGAAAAAAATTGAGTATGTAGTGGATCTCGTCAAAATATACAACTTTTTCTCTATAAAATGTTCAACAAAGAATAATTCGTTTTCGCAATACAGATTGTTGAAATTTTTCAAAACTTGGTAGGTTTTTGTCATAAGTTTTTTGCAATTTTAGTTATTTTCATCAAACTTTATACGCAACATACCCGTACAGACTTCTTCAGACCTGAGCATTATCGAACTGCTTATTCAATCCAAATTTTAAAAAATTGTCAGGTTTAATTATTCAATTAGAAAGTGCTTCATTTCGGAGTTTGTAAAAATAACGATTCGGAGAAGTACTAGGTTATTTATTAGTAAAACTGTTCAAAGTGACAATCCCCCAACAGTAACACAAGCTTCTGCTCTCCTCATCAAAGGATTCTGCACCCATTAAAATATGCCCGGAGTGTTTCTTATCGTTTCGCAGCAAGCTATGAGGCGATCTCTCAACATTTTCCCGTTTTCAATGGGGCAAGCCTAAACTAGTGATTTTAGGTGTCCCCAAAAGGAAAAATCGACGGGATCGAGGTCCGGTGACCTCGGGGACCAATGCTCAGTGCCTCCTCTTTCTATCCATCGTTAGGGATATGCTATCATTGGGGATTGCTATTACACTAAAATGAGCAGGAGTTCCATCGTGCATGAACAAAGAGTGATTTCGGAGACCAATGGGAATAGCTTCCATAAGTTGGAAAAGCTCGTGTTGCAAAAAATGTTGGTGAGCATCTCCATTCAATCGTACAGGGAGAAAATAGGACCCAATCAAATAATCCCCAATTATGCCTACCCACTACCCATACATTGAAAGAGAATCTGTCTTGGAAATGAGTTTGCGTTTATTGCATGTGGGTTATCTTCCGCCCAGATATGGTGGTTGAGGAAATTCATGTTACTATATCTTGAAAAATTAGCCTCATCTGTGAAGAGGATTTTGACTGATTTTTCTTGTACTTGTCTCTGGATGTTCACTAATTTCTTCAAGGAACCGCCTCTTCTACTTCTACAGTTCTTGTAGACCGTGGCCGTCATATTGCAGAATTTGTTTCAAAGCTTCGAGATTCGGAAAGTCGCCGGAAAAGATTCGCAAATGTCGCTGCACAAGGAGTTACGCGTTGGGGATACCTTCCCTGATAGATGCGCCTGGCCTCGCTTGAATTTCCGTTAGCCAAGCCGTATGCAAAAACCATATCAGCCATTTCAGCATTCGTATCTCCGAAACGAAACATTTTCGGACACAAGTTTATTATAGATTTTTTTTCTTAAAATTGCCTCAGAAATACGTCACTTAATTATTTTAACCTACCTATGATATACCCTGTATATGTCAATTGTCAATTGTACACTGTGCCTCTAAGAGCATGGAGTATGTATTTTTAATTTTGTATTCGTGCAGGTTTTGACATACTCAATGCCATCTATAGATCAACTGAATAAATATTATTATTATTATCATGTGCACGTTTTTCGTTATGTCAAATAAACAGTTCAATTTGATCATTTCCCGACACGCCGTGTACATTTTGTGTAGAGAGAAGAGAACAGTTTCCACGATATAACTTCTCCACTACCATGCCAAATTCCTCTCCCCTTCCGAGACAGTACATAACTTAGAGTAAAAGATTTACACGGTGTTTTCAGGTCACGAAATTAACGAACTCCTGATAGAGTTAGTCGATGGAAATAATACGAAAGCGTTCGCCCATTATGCGGCTTTCGGCGTCGGATCGGAAGTTGAGGGGTACGCTTTGAAAGTTTTAGGAGGATTCAGCGGCGATGCGAGCGACTCTCTAAAGTATCACGCAGGAAGCAGGTTCAGCACGAAGGATCTCGACCAGGACGGCTGGATTGAAGGAAATTGCGCTCAAGCTCACAGTAAGTTTTACTTCATCTATTAGTCGATGATCACTCTTTTTTTCATCTTCTGAGGAAACTGATTCCATACAACAAGTTCATGGAAAATACTGAAAGCGAAAGTCCATGAAACTTTTTCCTACAAAATTTGGCAAATAGCATCACCAATTGTTGGTATTAATCTGGATTCAGGTTCAATTTACCCTTGACCCTTTACTGGAGTTTTTTCATACACGGTGTCAATGTACAAATTCTAAAGGAAAATGTTTAATGGAATGATAAAATGACTGAGTTTGGGCAATTTCAATTTTTTTCGTCTGGATATTTTCCCCTTATTCTCAAGTGAAAGTGAAGAAATCTTAACCAATGGAACCACGTACCTAAAAATATAATTTATTCACTTTTATTTATTCATTTATAGACTGTTCTACAGGTTGAACCCAACTACAGAACAGGGATGTAAGTCAAATCACAATACAATACAATTACAATAAGTTATAAGAATTTTCTTGAAAACAGTAATGAAATGATTAGAATGATTAGATCTTCGATGCGGCACATTTATCATTCATGGGTTGGCTACTCTGTGTCTTGTCATTGTTGTCAGTTGTTATATGATATTTTCATTATTCATTCGCGAGTTTAACTTCGATTGTTCCCTAAGATTTGAAAAATCCATAGAATTTACCAGAATTCCGTTTGCGTCACATATATCATTCGTAGGTTAGCTTCTCTGTATTTTGTCTTTAATATCATGTGTCATGATATTACTCATTCAGTTTGATCGTTCACTTAGTTCTGACGAAAAATATATGGAACTGACAATATTGGAATAGGATTTCGATTGCAGTATATTTATTTTTCATGGGTTGGCTACCCTGGGCTTTGTCATCTATGTCATACATTTAGAATTAGCTAAAGCAAAAATACCTGATCTCAGAAATGGAACTGTGAAAAATGCTGACAACTTGTAGAATTGCATTTGATACACATGTTATGTAGAGTTGAACGTTTCAGAATATTTGTACGTGGTGTTGGCAGATAAAAAGGATTAACCACTCTAGAGATTGGTCTAGAGTGACTCACGACAGCAACTCAAGCTATTCAAAGCATGGCTATCTAACAATGCATCATGGGGAAATCCAGTTGGTGGATAGATATTGTCTGATCTATAGGAGAGAAGTTTTAGGAAACGACGTTGTACTGATTCAACTTTCTCTACTTCCAACTGATGAGATGGATTCCAAATTATGGATGCATATTCTAATTTTGATCTAACGAAAGCATAGTATGAGGTTTTTGATGTAGATGGATCCGAGAAATCTCTTGAGATTCCCGCCATAAATCCATACATTCAGTTCGCAGCAGACAAAATGGCTTCAATATGTGATACGAAGGAGAGTTTTGTGTCGAAGGTAACACCTAGATCCGTGAATGTGAGAGACCGTTGAAGTGAAATATCGTTTAATGAAAATTGATATGAAAATGAAATCAGCAAGTTGTATTCGATGTGTAGATAAGTTTCTAGTATGAATAACTTTTTTATCAGAAGCATAAAATATCCACGTCAAAAGGCAAACTTCATAAGGAGGTGCCACTCAATTTACCTAAAATGTAAGGGTGGTAACCAACCCCATCCTCCGAAAAAATCTCCTCGTAATAAACAGATAATTCCTACTTTTTTACGAAATCAAATGGACACGTATTAGCAGGTTGTCATAAAAAGCAAAAATTTATTTCTTCATGAAAGATCTGAACGTAAATTGTACCTCGAAAACAATTTCATTTATTTTAAAAAGAGTTGAACCCAATAAAAATACCTTTGAATCTTCAAATTATCTCGAAAGCCAATCGTTACAAAAGTTTTTTTTCAACAGAGGTGTAAAGGTATTTGAAAGACCTTCAAAACAAGGTGCCACTCGACCCACTTTCCCTATCTAAATAAGGGTCGTCGGACGCACCCCTACGAGGGGTACGTACTACAAAAATCTGATTAGTCTGAAAGGTGTCCCCATTTAATTAGAAATCGATGTGTCAGCTTTTTTTTAAATCTTACTTTTTATATTCACAAATGGCTCTGTTAAGTTTTCGATGTTACACACTGTATACTCGTACTCATCCACCGACACTTTATAACAACCCCTTTAACCTCCAATAATGCTATCTGCCCCTATTTAGCTGGCGCCTGGTGGTACAGAGGGTGCGATACCAGCAATCTGAATGGCAAATATTTAAAAGGCGTGCTTCCGGAGAGTAATCTCTATCAGGGAATGTACTGGGCCGGATTTGGAGGGCCGCAGTACAGCCTCACACAAGCCAGGATGATGGTCCGACCGAGAGGTGGAAATAGCCCCGCTTTGTTTCCTAACGGAATAGCAGAACATCGGAAGGGTTGATGACGTTAGGGTGGTTCGATTTGAAATTTTATGCCAAGATGACGATGACGAGGTGAGTATGTGGTTCAGATATGTAGGTCAACTGAGAACTTTCTTAGCCGATCAACTGTGGAATTAATGATGATAATAGATAGCACAAGTCTGCAAAGAAAGGAAGGGGTTATATTTTTTAGGAGTCATTAATTTGTGGTGAAGAAAGTTTTTGGCATTATACTACTCCATCTTGATACAAAAAAAAATGTAACCCCATCAATTCAAACAAGATTCTTCTTGGCTGGGATTAAATCAAATAGGTGAATGAATGTCATTACGATGTCATCGATGACATAAGTAGATCAAGCTCATTCCGTGACATTAAAAAATCGTAATTCATGATTGAAGTGTGTGTATTTTTCTATAATGTTATCCAATTTGGTACTGAAGAGCCTTAGGGCAAGTGTCTTAAGGCGAAACACGCTGTATACCAGTGAGGATGGCACTGTTCTATTTAAGTGCAATTTGCTACCATTCATTTCCTTTCTTTGGAAGATTCCCTCATCCTTCCTTTTTCTGTATCAAGATGGAGTAGTAGAAAGACAATAAACATTGTCTTTCAAAGAGAGGACGAGAAAATTGGATAAGTCAGTAAAAACTGTTCACAAAATTATGTAGATTATGCCTAGGTGGTTCATTCAGATACAAACAGAAAAAATGCATCTGAAACAACAAGCTTCGTACACATGAACGCTTGACAACGTAATACAGGGCGAGTCAATAAGATTCCCTCTGTCTAGGTGAAAACAGTTTTTGAATTGTTCCATTTTTTTTTCGTGAAGATATCAATCAAGACTACATTTTGATTCATTTTTCGACACACTGGGTGATTCAGATGAGCGTAGCAAATCAAAGCTGTCTTTTTCAATAGAATACCCCATTGAACAAGTAATATGAATAAATAGGGTAATCTGAAGCTGAATTGGGTAAAGCTTGTGCGTGATAATGATGTGTAGAATGTTTTTAACATATAAACTTGTATATATTTGCAGATGTTGATGTAATGTGTGAAGAAATAAGATGAGAAGTAAGGTAGGTACTTAAGGTTAGTTAATGCTGGTTAATTACAGCCACAGTTGGGTGGAATTTTTTTTGACTAGTTGATTAGGATCACGGAGTATCTTGAGTTTTGTAAACGATATAAAGGGTCTAAATGAAACCGATTGGGTTCCATTCATTTTCAAACAGTAATGATTCATATTTTCCTATATTTTCAATTATTCTATACGTAAACCTGATATTATTAGGATAAAATAGTATTGCGCTCACCCACCCCATAGTCAATTTTCAATCTGGATTTGGTTATGTATTGAAGCTTATAGTACATTGATATCATATAATTTTTCAGTTTCAATATCAGTTTCGAGAAAGATAATTCTCGCTAAGAACTGGTTCTTGTACTCAACGATTCAAGTCTAGTAATAGCCATAATTGCCTTAAAAAATTCAATTTTGAAATCTATCAATATCCCAGTTCGAAGTAGTGTTACAATACGAATAATTGGATCATACACTTGATATTTAAACAATATTTGTAGAACTTGGTTTTTCGAGAACAGTGAACTTCGATAGGCAATTAAGTAATATTTCAGAAACCACTCAAATATTTTGGAAAAAAAATAAAGAACTATATTAAACTATACTTCTTTCCGAATGAAGCAGTTACTTTTTTTTAAACTCAAACGATTCCAATATGTGTGATTGATGACTTGTTTATTTTGTGGTAATTCATGATCACTTTAATGAAATGAATAAAAAACCTTTGTCTAATTACCACTAGTTGATTTTGTTCATACGACCGGTTTCGCATTTGATCCCACTATCAAGTATAAAACTGAGATGTGAAGATTGAAAACTTAGTTTTATCAGGAGTAAGGTATTTGATATTCGGGTAATTGGGCGAACCAGGACTCTAACTTTAAAATTCACTACTGAAAATTTTAGGGGTTGTTAAACTTATATATTCAAAAGAGGAGACCTACATAAATCGAGTTGCTCTTTTAAGGGTATATATTTCTGGTTTTCAGTTGATATGTTGATTTCCATGACTTTCAACAATTTCATTTTCTTCCCTTTATTACATATATGTAGGAGTTTGAGGTTATCTATATTTAACTTGTGTTTTGATTCTTGAAGATGTTCGTACATTGTAGATTTTTTTTCCAAACACGCAGCCTTGTGTCAGCCTTAAACAAATCTGTTTTTAACACGCTTTTATTAGCTTCTCCTGTATGTATGTATGTATGATTGCTTGTTTGTAACTCTCAAGTTCAGGATCTGTATTTGACAGAATTATCGACATTATTGCTTTATCTATTCGGGGGCAGATGGCGCTGTACAAAACCGCCTTGATATATCGACATTATTGCTTGGTCTATTCGCGGACAGATGGCGCTGTACGTTACTTCTTTTATATAATTCGAACACACTTTACATGTATTTCTTCATTTGAAAAAAGCATTTTTTTCATTAACACGCGCGCATGTTGCCTTATTTGTAACTCTCTTTTGCGCGCCTGCTGTCTTGGGCTTGGTAGCTGATTTTCAGGTTCCTTCTCTGGAATCGGAAAATATCAATGGTCATTTTTCTAAACAATATACGGCTGATTGATCCCAAAGTTTAGATAAAATTAATATAGTTAAAAAGGCTATCATACGAAACTAAAAAATGAAAAATAAACATAGTTTGAAAAACTAAAAAACACACTTTTAAATAACTAAAAATAAAAATATTTGTTTAACTAAGCTTTAAACAATAACGAACGAAAAATTCTAGTATTATTGTGAAAAGAGCGAGGGCGGTTTGTGCCATATTTTTTTGTATATCAAGCGTCCGCCTCTTTTTTCAGAATAATACTAGTATTTTACGTTCGTTATTGTTGTAGGCTTATTACCCTTGTCTCAGGCGCGGCCGATCAGATTGATAGAACTCCAATATTTTGTGCTGGTACTTTCGAATCGTAATCAGTCGGCAGTTACCGTCACTAGTAGCTTCCTACATCGCACCCATCTACGCAACAGAGTTGCCAACCGTAGCAGAATTCCGCTACCATAGCGGAATCTACTCGACGGTAGCGGCGTAGCGGATTTGAACATAAAGTAGCGGATTTTTCTACAAATAATCAATGTTGACAAAAATATGGAAGAGGAAGAGGAGGTGGACAGCACTCGAAGCAGACAATGGAATAATTGAACTCAGTCGATACGTCTTAGTAGCTGAGGCCACTACATGATGAAAGAGAAGAAGAATATTTTTGATATTTTCATAAACCATATAACCTTCAATATCTTGGAACTGAAAGTCTCGACTGTCTCGAGTATAATGAATTATATGGAACAAATTATACTGGAAATGGAAGATGGTTTATCTGATTGTAGCTCGAGCGAAAGAGCTACCGCAGTTGAAATTGACGAGAACGGGACATGTTAAAAAATACAGAAAGTCTCATAAAAAAACTTTTTCTCAGAATTGTTTGTCTAATTCTAACTTGAAAGAATGGGTTGGACCTTTCGCGAATGATAGTTCAAGAGCTCAGTGTGACTATACGTACGTGAACACATTGATATTTATTTTTACTTTTTTAATTTTTTAGTTCGATGTTCTTTAAAAGCATGTTTTTTATTTTTTAAACTATATTTATTTTCATTAATTTTGCTGGAATGATTTTATTTAAAGACAGTTTGGAAATGTAAACATAATAACATATTAAATATTTGATAATGGAGTGAGGTCAATTTGTGTTAAAGTCCAACAACGCAAAAATATACTTATTGATAGGTATTACTATGAGGAATCCAAAAGATGTTCATATCTTGTTTTCATATCTTCTATAGATATGAAAGAAGTTTGCTAGACAATCCCTTCAATGTACCCACATAAAAAATATATTTTGCTTAGGTCAGGTGATCCGGGTGCCTGCTGCTCTAACCCCATCTGTCCATTTTATATGAAAATGATTATTGAAGTATTATCATGTCTCAGTTTTGTAGTGGCGCAACGTCTTGTTGTACACATTTTGAGTCTTGTTACTTATGGAACATCGTTAAATAAATTTGAAAACCTACGCCGAAGAAATCTGACATATTTTTTTTCAGTTACAACGCTGTTGATTGTTCATACGACGAACAAAAAGAAAGTTTCTGTGGCAAAATGATGCATGTTTTGCCGATTCAAAGGTACTTTTTTCAAATGTCGCTTCATCAGAAAATAAGACAAATTAAAAAAGGAATATTTTCCCCATTGAACTTTTCTTAGCCTCATAGGCAAAATTGCACGTTTCTTGAAATATGGTATTCTTTCATTTCTCGAACAATTGCATGTGTTAAGAATGAGATTTGTTTGCTCTCATCGTTTGGGAAGGTCTGGTTTGAGAGAAAGTTCTTGAGGATATTGTTGCAAGTGTTGAAAGTTTGGTTCAATATATGCCCGATTCCTCGAAGGAACTAGTTCGAGAAAAGGTCAGGAATCAAATCTCCAAGAACAAGATCATTTTTGATGATGTCTAGTTCCTTCTCATCATCAAAAATGATCTTCAATGGAATGGCTACCCCAAAGCGATGGTAGAAAAGACTTTGGCTGAAAGAGGGCAGGAGCCTCGCAAGGAAGAAATGCCATCACAACCAGTGCTTGCACTGGTCGTGGTGTGAGAGGATAAGAAGAATTGGTTCCAAGTACAACATCAGAACCTGCTTCAGATCTGGTAACACTATCCGTAGTAGCCTAACGAAAACCAGGCCACCAAATGCGGACTGCTATTCGAAGAATTGCATTTACCGAATACCCTGTGAGTGCGGAAAATCCAATATTGGTGAAACTAAGAGGCCATAAAATGTTCACATTGCCGAGCACAAGAAACACACCCAGCGAGGGGAACCAGCAAATCAAAAATAGCAGACCATGTTTGGACCCATCAACACAACATCGAGTGGTCCCAAACTGAGATCATACACAGAGAGGAACATTGGTTTAGGAGAAAATTCAAGGAAGCCGCATACATGCTGTCCAACAACGTATTCAGCCGAACTAGCGTAGAGATACG
>WOGN01005811.1:0-12889 GCA_015342105.1 Leptinotarsa texana
CATATACATATACACATACAGAGTGAGACATCGAAAACTTACCGCAAGATATAACTAGCAAGAAAATGGTTTTCTGAAAATATTTTTTTTTGTGAGGGAAATAAGTTCTGATAAAACCGTTAAATTTTTGTAATTCTGGATTTTTTTTAAACAGATATGTGAAGTCTAAGATTTTATTGAATTGTACTTTCGATTCCTGATCGACTGCTGTACTTAAAAGGAAACTTTTTTACCTTGTTTTCTTCAAAAGTCAAAATAGGGTGGACTATTTACGCCCATTAAAAGGAGAATTATTTATAATTATATCAACACTTTTTTGTTTTTTCTTGGAAAACAATAGTTATCTATCTATCTATCGAAGACAGGTGAAATTCTGGTAAAATGATACTACTTATACTACTTTATGGCGTAAAAATGATTGGGGAACATGGTCTATTGTTAAGAGGACACCATCAACTTTTGTATTTGATGTGAAGTGTGGTCACGTGGCTCCTGGTTTTGAAGGCCTTCTGATTGTCTATCAAACACCGCTATGTTTGTGAAAATCGGCCAATCAGTTTCAAACTGACAAGCGTTTGAAATTTGCTTCAAATATGTTACAAATAAATTCAAAACTTGAATAACTTTTCAGTTCAACAAAATTATAAGTAACAATTTTAACTATTTTAACATGTGCTTGTAATTTTCAGCGTTCACTTCTTATTAGAAAAAAAATCGGTACTGGAATTCATTTCGAACGTTATTAAATGTTTCCGGGGTAATACTGTAACATACGTCTGTTATTCGGTACATAAGTTCCTGGAGTGACTGTGGCTGCGTGACGTACACCTTAGATTTCATGTACTCCCACAGAAAAAAGTCTATAGGTGGCATATCAGGTGACCTAGTTGGCCATTCAATGGGGCTACGTCTGTCTATCCACCGTCCCGGAAAATTGTCGTCAGGCCATTCTCGGACAGGTCAGTAATAGTGAGGGGATGCACTATCTTGTTGAAAGATATCATCCACTGTGATTATTCTGATTTTGGAGCATATTTAAATACAGCTACCCAGTTACATTTTCTGCCATAAATATTGGACCTATAATATGTTCACCCAAAATACCAGCCCATACGTTGACATTTTCTGGAATTTGAGTGTAACCCTCTCGAAAAACGTGCGGATTTACGTCTGACCAATAATGCACATTCTGCCTGTTTACTGTTCCATTAAAAAAATACTTTCATTACTAAAACAAATAGAGTTAATAGAACTGGGATTTTGGGTTATGCGGTTAGCTATGACCTCACAAAACTGCAGTCTTCTATCCGGGTGGTCTTCTGTTGATTGATGCAGAATTTTTAATTGATATGGGTGAAATTTGTGTTTTTTAAAATATTTTTTCACAGTGTTCGTAGATACGCCACAATCCGTGGCTACCGTTTCCGTTGTTTGTTGCGGATTATTACCCACTGCTAACAGAACGTCGATTTGCTGTTCTTCTGCAAAAGATTTTCTTTCAGATCCTTTTTTCCTCATTACGCAACCAGTTCTTTGAAATTTACTGACCGATTCCCTTAAGTAGGTACGAGATATTGGATTATTTGGGAAGCGCCCATTAAATATTCTATCTGCTTCATAGTAATTACCACTAGCTTCATCGTAAATTAAAATTGTTTCAGTTTATTTTTTCTAAAGGACGGGGCCGGGGTAATGTCTATATGATTACTGTCAGTTTCATACTCACATTGAAATTTAATGCTATTTGGAGTTTCTAGCAAAATAACAAAGGTATAAAAAACTGGATCAAAAACCAATAATATGCGCACCTATTTTAACAATTTGAAACGTCTTGACAGATTTTCATAAACACAGCCGTGTTGGATAAAGAAATGAAAGGCCTTCAAAACCAGCAGCCACGTGACCTCCCTTCACATAAAAAAAGGTTGATAGTGACTTTTTGAAACGTGGACATGTAACCACAATAATTTTTATGCCAAAACGTAGTAAAAGTAGTACCTTTTTACCTGAATTTCACCTGACCTCCATAGCTTGTTCCGTTCAAAAGTTAAGGAGGGGAGAACCGTTTACGTCGTCACTGTATACCTATTCAGACAAGTGCAAACAAGATCATGTTTCAAAGTTTTGCAATTCTTAACTGAATCTTAAGAGCATATTATTATTTTTGTTTTGCTGTATCGAGCTAATTTCGAAACAATTTTACTTTCGAAATTTGAATAGTTACCTGTGGAAAGTCGCTTCTGTAGGTCTGTCGCTGAACTTGTATTGTAGTCCAAAATCGCTAAATGCTTTATGAACGGGTAGGCGGCCTTAGACCATTCGGGGATATCGAGACCATATTCACTCTGCAATTTTACTTATATTAGTTTCATACGTGGGCTTTTCAAAAAATTAGGTGGATGTTCAAATTTCGCGGATTGCGTTCATTTGATTAGCGATTATTTTTATTTGAACATTTGTTCTCAGTTTCAGTTGTTTAGCGTTTTTAGTTTGTTGGCGAGGGACATAAGAGTCACAAAAAGTGTTTTCGCCGATTTTCTGCTATCGAAAAAAATGGATTGAAGTATTTGAATCAAATTTTGTGTGAAAATGGAATTGAGTGCTCGAAAACACTTGGAATATTGACAGTGTTATACGGTAATTGTACTTTGAGCCAGAAAAATGTTTATGAGAGGTACAAACTTTTCACAGAGGGTCGAGTAGATGTGAATGATGACGCTCGTCCTGGACGACCCACTGAAGTAAATTGTCATAGAGGATCGACGAATCAATATGAGACGAGTTGCTTGAGATCTCGGCATATTGGTTGGCTCATGCAAATTTTTGGCATCCATAATCTATCTTCGATTCCAAGAGCCCTTCTGAAATAGGAAGAGGCTCGTTTGTGGTATATGAAGTTGATACTATGACATCCTGGAGAGCTGAATGAACTATGTGGAGCAGATTCGTTGTCATGTGGTGGTCTTGATTGATCTGTCAATTGTGCAGTACTGTCAGAAATCGATGCTGAAGGTACTGCAACAGTAGGCACATCCGGTGCGGGTCTGTCAGTCACATATGATCCACTAAACTCCGGACTAAAGTCCGGAAATATATTTTCGTTAAGTGGTGATATCCCAGTTACTCGGAATTCGGATTGGATATTATCAATTGTAACTTCCAGAGGCAATGATGTTTTCACCATCTCAGGTATGTCATAGATTGTTATAGTCTTTCCTGGCTGACTCGCTAACCAATTGTCGGTTGCTTGGTTCAAATATTTCTTTAGCGGCCCATACACTGCCCTATATAACGGCTTCGGCTTATGACTGCAATGGAGAGGAACTGTAGAACTGTAACCTCATTTTCCTTGAAATAATCGAGTACATCAATGGACAAGTGCAAGTTATGGTTGTCCAGCAGTAACAAAATAGGCTTTTCCTCACTAGGTTTAACGTATTTTTCAAAGTGTTTTGCAAATTTTTGAAAATTATCTTCCTTCATTGATCCAGAAGGATTAGATTCGTCATCAGAACCATAGGTCCACCTCTTAAAAATTGTTTTTTGAAGTGGACACTTGGGAAAACGAAGAATGGAGGGACCACATTACAGAGTGCCGAGATAGAGACTGCGACTGTCACCAGCGTATCTCGTTCAGCAGACGTCCTTTTTCCCAAGTTTTTAATACCACGACGAGCTATCACTCTATTAGGAACATGTACCGTTGTCAGTCCTGTTTCATTTACGTTCCAAATATCACCAGGGCTTAGATGTAAACGTAGATAAACTATTTTCAGGTCATCAAAGAACAACTGTACGTTGTTTTTCTGATGTGACTCAAGATAAACTTGTAGCTTGAGGAGATCATATGGAGAGAGCTGGATGACGTTTGAGGATCCCCAACCAATCTTTACCAGCAATTTCTTTTCTATCCCATGATGCAGGGATGAATTTATTGTTTTTTTGCGAATTCATATGCAAATTTTCGTGACTCATAAGGCGTGAACCCATAATAAATATCAGCAGCTCTCTTTAGGTAGTAATTCTCCAAGGCAAGCTCTTTCTCGTCACTGAATATTTGTCTATTTTTCTTGTAGTCAACGCTCTCCAAAGTCAATTGAGGTCTCGAAAATTCAGGATTGCTTTCAAATTTTTCCCATATTTACTACATGACGTTGAAGTGTTTTATATGGTAGAGCAAATTCTTTTGCTGTAGAATTAATACTCTTCTTATCGAAGACAACGTGTTGACATACTCTATTCAATGCATCTTTGGGTATGCTCCTGTGATTTGATTTTTGTTTATACACCCGCATCGTTCTAAAATAAAAACTTCGGGTAAAAACAATATATTATACAATTCCATTTTAAAGTAGCATACCCAAAATTGTATGAGGCAGGTTGACTAGTCAACCAGCCCCTTTATAAATTAGTCAACCAACCCCTTGTAATGTTTTAACACATTTTATTAGTTCTTAGTGTCTTGTAACACGCGTAATTAGTGTCTTAATAAAAAATAATAAGGCAACATATGAAGATCAGGATTCACACATTCGTTTTGAACACTTCGACAAGCATTGGCAACAAAATGAATAGGCATTATAACAAATAAAATTACGACAAAAATAATTACTTGCCTGTCTTGTTTTTCAACAATACGCTGACTAAGCTTGGAGGGATAACGGATACTCTTACCTAGTTGATCGACGCAAGACATTTGCGTAGCTCGCGTTTTTGACAGATAGTCTACCTGCTCCTATAGTCAAACATCCCCGGTCTCTCCTATTTGGTTATGACATAGAAACTAAAGTCCAATCGTTCTAATGAAATAGTCCAGGAGAGCCAAGACTAAAAAAGGACGTCAAGTTCGATCGAATGTCAGGGTGTTGCTCACTGTTTTCTTCGTACACCAGGAGTTCTTGCCACATGGTCGTACGTTCAATAGGGAGTATCATCTTGAAGTTATGCGCCGCTTGCGAGCCGCAATACCAAGAAAAAAACAACAATGTAATTGTTCCTCAGCCACCATATTCACCAGATTTAACCCTCTATGACTTTTTCCGTTCCCAATATTGAAGAGACCCATGAAAGGATAATGTTTTGCGACGATTGAGGAGATGAAAACCGAATCGCTGAGCTCAAGGACATACCAAAAAGTGCATGTCAGAACTGCTTCAATGATTTAAAAAAATGCTGGCACAAATATATTTCATTTGGGGGGGGGGACAATTTTGAGAAAAATGAAAATTCATTTTATTTTATAAAAGTCAGCGTATTTTGTATGTTTTTGTCGGTTCACGAGGTGCTATTGATCAGCTATGTTGACTCTACTTTCATTCTTCGATGTGTGTATTTGTTATTTTGAAATATAATTCAAACACAAAAATCACATCACTTTTTAGGTATTAATTGGAATCAGCTGTTCTTGAGGGGTCAATATATCTTATTTATGAGGTTAAAGTTGTAATACTATCCTGATAATACTCAATAGTTCCAAAAATAGTTCACAGACATATCATGCAACACGTGCATACAAAACATGGCAGTCGATTAAAACGTACCAAAACACGAAACTTTCTCAAACAACAAGCTTTCGACGTTGCAGTGCCTGCAGGTTCTTATCGGTATGATAAATAAATGATCAGAGACATATTTGATTAAATTTCACTTCGAATAATAAACAACTACTCACCTCCGTTGTCAGTGTGAAATAAAGTTCTGCAAACGATTTACTATAGAGGCGCTGTCCTGTTTTGAGCTCCAAATGCTTGATGATCTCTGTAAAATTCTCGTATAACTTTTGACCTTCTGATGAATTCAGGAATTTAAGATAGGACTCTTGAAAACGAGGACAGTTTGCATGGGGATCTCCTAAAACCTGTTCAACAATACATATTTAATGAAAGTTGCTGTAGATATAGAATGTTCATAATATTACTATGATAGAATATTCCAGAAAGAATCTAGTAATCGGATTGAAATAATGAGAAAACTTTTTCCACACCAGAACAAAAACACTGTTTCTCAAAACGCGTTGCGCTAACCAAGTAAGCATCGTCAAGAGATGACTAAAGCAAGTTTTAGTCATCTACTGATGATGCTGACTTGCTTAGCGAAACGCGTGTCGAGAAAGAGTATTTTGTTTTGGTGTGGGAAAACTGTTTTCAATAGATGGAATGATAAAGTTTGATAAAATCATATGCCCTATGAGAAACGGATTTCTGAAACTATTTTATTTGTGTGTGTACTAAATTGGGTTTATAGTATACGACATGTTATTCTGTTGATATGTGTGCCGCATAAGCAAATAACACCAATAATACCAAGAGTTCCGAAAAAGTAAGTGCGTGATATCATTACATATTCTGATCATAGTGGAAGAAGAGTTTGAATAACTTGCCCAATTTTACAAGTTTGTGCTAGATTTCTATTTTATTGTGACGAACTACCCTCAAGCTAACGACATTTCAAAACGTGTATTTTTCTGTTCAAATTCCTGCCTCTTTTGAAACTTTCATTTTATTTGTACTTGGGTACTACAACTGCCTTGGTGGAAATTATTTTGTTACTTTGTTGCTGTTGAAAGTTACGGCGTCAATGGCCATTACATATATACTTTTTCAATCAAGTATTCACTTTCATTGACGGAATTATTTATTGGTCCTTCTACGAACTGAAATGTTTTAATTTTGGAAAAGGACTAAAAGTTTCCGATATCGAAAATTGAATTGACTGATTGACAACTATTGATAGGAAAAAATTTTTTTTGAAAAAATACCGATGTTTGAACTGCTCCTACCAAAACTTCGCCTGAATTCAGCAGTATCATGAATACTGACATTTGAAATTTTGATAATATTCTGTAGGTGATGGCTTTATGTGGATGTGGATATTTTTCTTTATTTCAAAATATTTGATGTGGTTATTGTAAAGGTCTCTCAGAAAATTGTCCATTTTTGCAGACTTGGAGACTATTTATTTCAAAACGGCCGATTGCTTTCCGACCATTCGATTCGCTAAAGCCACATATTCGATGATAATAATTTGATTCTTTATTGACCAACAAACTGTGACACCAAACACATTGAGTCCAGTCTGAATCACCGAAACCAATGAGAGAAATACAATAATTTGTTGAATAAAACAGCCTGTAATTGAGAGTACTTTGTGTCTTTCTGAGGTTACAATTGCGCTTGAAAGTATTGATTTGTTATTACTTGATAAGATTTTTGATTGTTGGATTTGCGCTCTTTTTGTACATGAGTACTTGGGGTTGACACTTTTGCAACCGCCTAGTTACGGCTCTGAACATCAGACATTGTCAAATCAACTCCAAACAAACATTTCGAACATGGTTTGAGTATTGAAAAATTAGGTATTTGACGAATTGGTTTTGAAAAACCTTTGAAAAAAGAATATACTCACGTGATCTTCATCAACCGGCCAGTAGTTGAAAGGAACAGGTTGCCAATTCAGTTTTTTTTCCCAAACGTGTTTTCCCGTTGGGGGAAATAAGGAGGCGAGTACAAGCTGCAAAGACATTTTTGTCCTGTTATAATCAGTACATCTGGAATCCACAATGTCCAATGTAAAATCTCCCAGAAAATGTGAATATTTTTTTCTCAAAGCTTTTCCTATACCATACTCTTTACGTTTTCCTTCCTAGAAGAGATCAATTTATCAGATATATTTTTCCTTAGTTGACTAGAATGTTCTAAAAGCAACAGTTCTAAAACTAAGAAACCCTTCATACAATGAAAAAGCTTACTGAAGCTCGAATCATTTGCCAGTAGAACCACATCGCCTCAAATTTAAAGACATATTTCATTTACAAACCGAATGATTGGAAAACGAAAGACTGACCTCATGTTCACAATCTGACTACTTTTCATTATTGTTACGCATGATTGTAAACAGTAATAAAGAAATAGCTCTCATATCTGAAAATTATTCTTTAAAATTTATAACTTGGACTAAGAAATGTTTTCAGAGTAGATTTCAACTTGCACGAAATTGATTCTGTTACCCACATTAATGAAAAAATTAACGATCCCACTCGGCTTTGCATGAATCATTTTTTCTGTCATAGTGTTACATTCGCGTTTCATCTGGTGAATTCGTTTTTGAAAATACGAAAAGCGGAAGTTTCGTCCTCCAAAAAGTTCAAGAACAGTCCAAAACATTCGAGACTATTCGAAAACATTTCAGAATATCCTGGAACATTCTGAAACGTTGTGAAATATTCGAAAACAGTTTGAAACATTCTGGAACAAGCCAGATCATTGTTGAACGATTATGAGGTATGGCAGCCCTCTGTGTCAAGAGCTGCTGTGCTTGATATTATTAAGGCCTTTTACCGTGTGTGACATGAGGGTTTTCTGGCCAAGCTTGAATGGTATGGTTTGTCGGATCATTTTTGTGTATGGCTCTGAAGCTTTCTGAAAGAACTTCCCCTGCCTGTGGTCCTCGATGGATATCTATCGAATACGTTCAACATCAACGCTGGTGTTTCTCATGGATTCATATTGTCTCCAACCCTCTTTTTATTCTACATCAACGACTTTTTGAAAAAAAAAACAAGAATATATCGCTTTTGGATTCCAGGACATCGGCTGAGGCTGCCCATCTTCACCGGCAGCAGGAGGTTGAATACCAGAGGTAATTTCGAATTGGGGTGAAAGTATTCAGGTTCAATTCAATGCCACAGAAACCCAGGCATCGGGTCCGCTTTCTGCTTCGATCAGTTTATTGGGGGTTAAAATGGATACCAATATGTCTTGACACAATCATGTCGCTGGAATTGCAAAGGCTGCTCTCAAAAGCTTGGAACACTGTTCCGAAACCAGAAAACTACACATCTCAACAACTTTTGATGCTTTATACAGCTCAGATAAGATCTTTTTGGAGTATTGTCCTCATGCTGGACTCCACCCAGAAAAGGGTCATCCACCTGATTGGAGAAGCAAACATCACTTGCAACCTTGATATTCTGGAACATCTAAGAAAGATTGGAGATTTGTATCTCTTTTATAGATACTTCCACTGGAAGTGTTCAAATGACTTGGCACATCTGATTCCACCATGAGCGGTACAAATCAGAAATACGCGACGGACTGTGGCTGCTCTTCGTTTTGAGGTTCAACTCAGTACACCTCGAACTTCACTGCTTGAGAACTCTTCCATTTGAAGAACGACGTTTATGTGGAATGCACTTCCTGAGGAATATTTTCCAGGTGGATTTAATCTGCAGTGATTCGAATCCAATATGGATCACTATCTTCGCACAAGCGCCTTAAGGATTTTCCTGTAGTGCTTGTGTTTCATCCTTGAAAAAATACAGTAGAAAGTTCCTTTTTTACCCGAAGGCGTGCTTTTGAAGATATAAAGTTTCGCCTACTAGACATTTCTAGAACAGTATTGAACATTGGAGAGTTTTCGAGAGCATTCCACATAAGTTCGAGTGCAACCTCCAGAATGATTCACTACTAAAGATGCAATTGCAAACTTTTTCATCGGGCGTATTGCATTGATTTGCCAGGCCGCTTGAATTAATTTTCTCGGGCGATAAATTATTTGTAGACGTATAAAGAAAGAACAATATGTAGAGAATTGCTTTGTTGAATCTCAGAGGGATAAGGCAGCGTTTTCGATGAAAGCTCGCACGGGTATTACTGTCGCTCCGATTTATAACTACCTTGCACTGACGAGTGGCCAAACACCCCGAAACGGGTCTGCAAGTGTGTTCCAATAATTGAGAATTGATTGCGACAACAGCATATTCCAGAATAACTTCAGTGAGAAATTATGCACTAACACCTGTCGTTTATAATCCAACGCCCTTCATGGTATTAGCCAGGGGAGTACTTGTTTTCTGATAGGTTTCAGTCCATTAACCTACAGTGGATGTAATTTGAGACTGGCTTGAATGAATTTCTCTTTTACATAATTTGAAAAAGTGTTAAATTATAACAATAAAAAAATGATTTAAAAAAAAACATAATAAATGAATAACATGAATGAATAGAGAGGAGTAAATTTTCACATTTTTTTAAAACTTTATAGAGTGGAGAGAATATGTTTTATTCCCCTTTTGAACACTCAAAAATAGATCCCATTTTGAACACTCAAAAATAGATCAGTTTTTCGCATACCTGATTGAATTTTTTTTCACATCGAATGAATTGGAGATTTCAATAGTTAGTATATTCGTTTTTGGAGTAGGTAAATGAAAACACAGAGTGAGCTTCTACTGTTCAAACGGGGTATGCTGAAGTTCAGTTGTGAATTTATATGTAACATTGCAAGAGTGGTAGGTTCTACGGTCCTCCAGAGATAGCAACGAAAATCTGTGTAGTAATGAGTTATTATCTAAACCTTGTTCGGGATAAATTCCATCAATTCTGTATACAATATATTTGAAGTATTTTCGTTCAACTGATCAGAGCAGATGAATGTGATTCAAGTAAATCGGATATCAAATCAGCAAACCATATTCTAAACCCGCTCTCACATTTGTTTCGCTGGTGAAGCTCAATTTAGAATCAAAATTAATGGCAAGATCTTTCGTTACATTACACCGATCCAGAATAATTTGATTTATTGAGTATAAGTGGTGTAATAATATTTCTGCTTATGAACTATAGAACTACATCCACTCAACTATTTGCACGATGTTTGATGATGATTGAATTGATTTTCACTCATATATTCAGATCATATTAGTGCAGACGTGAAAAGTCGCCCACGCCTTGACCTTTGAACAAAACTGGATATAAAGGCCGGATAAAATGTAAGTTAAAAGGCACCATTTGTTTCAGCGAAAACAATACTGTGTTTCACTTGCCACTGGAGAACGCTATCAACTTTTTTCCATATAGAAAAGGAATATGTCGACTGAACATCATAATTTCATATTCTAGTAATACTTTAATGTGAGACTCTCGTCAAAAATAAAGTATCACATATCACAATTTCAATGAAAAATTCATTCAAAAATCACTGCTGCTCATCGATATTATAGACTTCAGAAACGAAGCGTGAGGTCATGTCTCATTAATAGAGATAGAAAAGAGAATTTGGGATTTCTCACAGATTGAACACCATACTCGACAGAAGTGAAAATGATTTCAGTGAGTGGACAAAAGTAATCAGTTTTATTATTTGAAACACGTTTTTGTGTGGAGGAGTCAATCCTTATTGTTTTTTGACTATACGTATATGTATATACCCTGGCGAGTAAACACTGTGACGTAACAAACCCAAATCTTGGGACTTTCGAGCACTTTTAATTTCATGAGTGATAGACTAGAGAAGGAAATAAGTGAGTGAAATTGATTGAAAATAAGTTTGAAAGAACAGAGTGAGTAGAACGACTATAATAAAATAAACATTGTACTGAGAAGTGGGTGACCTCTGAGAAGTCGATTCGGGAAGCCTTCTTATCGCGGTACATAAAGACAATACAGAGTCGGATTTAGGAAACATCAAAATGAGTAGCGACGAAGAATCGATGACAGATGGAGGGAAAAGAAAAAAAGATACTGAAAAGCTACCAGATATATTCTCTAAAAGTAGAAAAATCATCTGAACACCTGAAAGAAAGAAAGAAGAAGAAAACGACAAATTAGAAACTATCATCACAATGATTCAAGAAATGAAAACGGATATGAAAAAGGAACTCAAACAAATAAGGGAAGAACAAAAAGAATATAAAAATGAAATGATAAAAATCAAAACGGACAATGACATCCTAAAAAATGAAAATAAAAAACTGAAAGAAGAAATGAAAACAATCAATTGCAAACTTGACAAAATAGATAGAGAAACGAGAAGAAATAATGTGGTTATACAAGGACTACCAATCACAACAAATGATGAAGAGGAGTTGAAAGAAGGAATGACTTTATTCATTAAAAATAGTATGGACATCGATTTAAAAATAAGAAATGCCAGAAAAATAGATTATAAAATATGTCTTCTATAATTGGAAAACGCAAAGGAAAAGCAGAAAGTGATGAAAAATGAAAACAATCTCAGCAGGATCAATGAATGCAAAGTATATGTAAATGATGATATATCAAAAGAACAAAGAGAAATAGAAAAAAAGATACGAAATCAAGCTGAAGAAGAAAGAAAAGAAGAAAAACATGTGAAAATTGGATATAGAAAATTAGAGATAGATGGAGAAAAATGGTACTGGAACCTAGAAAGAAACGAACTAGAAAAAGGAAAGAAAACACCAATCAATACAAAAAACTGATAATGAACACAGGAAAAATAGATCGAACAAAGAAGAAAACGGCAAGGAATTCGGATTACGATATTAGGAAAAATGAAATGATAACGGGAATTGGCAATAAAAATAATAAAAAAATGCATGGTTACTAGGAACGTGGAACACTAGAAGCTTGAATAGAAAAGAAATTGAAATTAAACAAATTGAAAATATTAGCAATAACCGAAACGAAAAAAAAAGGGACAGGACAAATACTATTACAGAATGGACACATATTAGTATACATAAAGACTTAACCAAGAAAATTGTGTGAAAAAACTTCTGGAGGATGAATGTTATTATAGTATACCTGAATATTCAACTGATTTCAGTGTAAGCTGTTCATAACGTTTTTACAAAGATTTTTTGTGAATGTTTCATTCCATAACTGTATATTTTTGGAACTTTCAATTTATTTTATCATATTATTTATTTATGGTATTTTCATTCACGATTATATTAAGACGTGCTACATGTACTACCTGTATCTGAAAGGGTTAATGAATATTCTTTTCTATCATCATAACTATCAACTTATCGTCAAACTGTTTGAGAAGTGCCAGATGATGACAGTACGACCAGCTGTCGAAAGCGCTCGCAAATAAATAATAGAAGATAAAAAGCTTCAAATCCTTT
>WOGN01005812.1:0-12889 GCA_015342105.1 Leptinotarsa texana
AGAGCCGTAATAAACCAGCGTGGAGGCCATACTTTGTACTGATTCCAATTTTTTTTGTATTATGATTTTTTTTTTTGGTGTGCCAAAGAAGAGCCATATTTTTTTTAGTTTTGCTTATATGCGCACTCAGTATTTTTGACCATTTAATAAATTCTGTTGTAAGTTACATTCGTTTAATAATCACCCGTCAACTTTTTTCCTTAAAGCGATCTAAAAAAAATTATTGCCATTTTTAAAAATATCCCTAGACTTTTCCGATGTGTGTATAATATACCATGAATAAATAGGAAACATTGCTGGAAAAATAAATAACAGTGTATTACCACATCGTTACGATTCGTGCAATTAACGTCATTTTGTTCTCGATTCAAATTACCCAAGCAGTTACGTTTCAAAACAGGTTTTTCAGTCGGCTCCAACGGACCTTATCAATCCAATTTTTCGAAACGATTTGATGATTACTCAATTTTGTATGCTACTCACGTCATCATAGAAATACATGATTTCATTTTGACAATTCAGAACTCCTCATTTCCAGAAAAAAAGGTTGGAACTTAGCTTCTTGGAATATTTGGAAATTATTAATATCTCTTGAACGACCAAATTTATTTGAATAATCCTTCTGAGTTTGCTTATCTTAACAAGTATTTCCATTCAATTTCAGCTCTTTGTTCCTAAACAACTCTTATGTATTTCTAATACTTCCGCAAGGGATTATTGAAATCATTGAAGCTGAAACGGGAACAGCAAATGAACGTTATTTATTCAGTGAAGTGTCAAAAATGTTCCCGACAATCAGCTGTGGTACATAGATTGAGCATTGCTTTCATTCAAGCGAATACCAGGGTCGCACTTAAAAATATAACTTACATATAATTACGAACACTGTCAGGAATATCGAGGTCAAAAATAAATTTCACTCTTTACAACTTCATACCTGGGTTGACTAAGTCAAGCGATGTTCTGTTTTATGAACACCCATTCGACAGTTTTTTGTAAAGCATCAAATGAATAGTATATAGCAAAACATAAAATTTTTAAATTATCACCGGCACCAAAAAACTATTGTCGATTTTTCGGTATCATTCAATAGTAACATGGCCGTAGCCAGGGAGAGGATCAAGGAGGATTGATCCCCCGAAAGCAACGGTTATCCAAAATTTATATCAAATACAACAATTGACTTATTTAAACATCACAGGAGTGATATGAATAACATCAACCGCGGCAATGGTATTAATTACTGGTCTGTTCCCTCTGGACTTGTACGTTAAGAATGTTGTGTTAATGGCAATGTTACGATTGCACAAGGCTGGTGTAAACTTGAAACAGGACTGTATCAATTGAAGCTGAGCTGAGTCGCGAGAAGCGTACACTGTGCAACATCTGCTACAGGCAACCAGTGATGCAATTGTAACCAGTTTTGTGTTTAATAAACCCTACAAATTACAAATAAAACAGAACACAAAGCCAGATGATACAAATGCAATACGCATATATATAGACGGCTCAAAAATCAAAGGTGGCTCAGGAAGTGGAGTGTACTAAAGATCACTTAGCCTAAGGATGAGTGGAGAATCAAAGGAGTTTTTTCTATGTCTTGATACGTTAATGTGTAGCAGGCAATTACAATAAAAAGAAGATAAACCCTGTTGTTTTTGAAATTACTTGAAGCTCGCAATTTAAACTCATATTGTTTAATACTTTTTCTGTTTATAAGAAAGTTAATATGAGATGTAACTTTGAATTCATTAAACGTTTTGACTATCTTAATAACGGAAGAACGTATTTTGGTCAAATTATCAACCGACTATGAAAAATAGCTTTAGATTTAATGTGTTTGCTAATATTTTGCAACCAATGAAGTTTCTCTGAGATTTTTTCTGATTCTCAAGATTTAGTAGAGCATCTTCATAGATACTGTATGATGATATTTATAAGAAGTAAGAAAATTATCAATTAGTTTAGAATTACATTTTACATTTTCTCCAACAAAAATCGACAATTTCAACACTTGGTAATTCTGAAAGGGTTGACTTCTTCGATATATTTCAATAAATCAGAAATCTGAATGTATTTATATTCATGAATTGAAATTTAAGTTGTAACAATAGATTTTTCGATTTTTGTTCCATAGTAAAGAAATAAAATGTTGAATCGAGCCTGATTTTCATAAGACCATAATGATAACAAGATTTTGAAGCTAATTCCTCAATTTGAATGAATAAATCCTGAACGAGAATCAGACAAAGTGGTATGAATCGGTCGGTAGCCGGTCGGTTTGACGTGGGTACTTTGTTCACTCACTCAAATCGACCGCCGTGTTGGTCGGTGGTTCAAGCCCCAGGATGAACGGTCAATTTTCACTTGTATCATCCAACCCGTGTTAGAAACCGCACGTTAAAAGGTAAGACCTCGTTAGTCCTTAGATCGCACAGGTTTCGACTTCTGAGAGTTGTCGTTCGTAGGGGTGTGACATATGGTTAACGGAAAACATATTTTTTCACAGCAACAGACAGGTGTGCATAATTATCAACTCAATATTTGAAAAACAGATTTTGAACAGACAGATGTTCTGATGGAGTACACCATAACAAGAGTGAACTGTATTGACAGGACGAACCAAGGAACAATCCAAGGTCAACCTTTTTTATTTGAAAGTTATTTCACTATCGTTAGTTGTATATTATCATCTTTTTCAAACATATTCACTTTTATTTGAATACGTTAAACAATGTTTCATGGTGAATTCCATCAGTTCGGACTTTCATTGTCTGATATAAATCCACTATGATTCGAAATCTATGGAAGAACAAATAAAATTAGAATGAATAGCAGAAATATCAACTAATAAACCTGAAATGGAAATACAATGAAATGAACGAAATAATTAAGGTACAAAATGGAAATGACTATACATTAAAAAGAAACGAAAAATAAAAACTAAAAATAAGCCAAAAATTAAAAATGAATTAAAACCGACAAATGATCAACCCCTCGCAAAACAGTGAAGCGGTGAGAGGGAATAGGAGATAGGTGAAAGGGCTTGAATGACCTATAAATAGTCATCCTTTAAAACCATGTTAAAAAACCATGTAAAAAGTATAATTAAATGAGCAAACCGTATGTTAGGTTCCATAGTAAGACAAACAATTTTTCCAAAATAGAAGCTACAAAGATTTTGTACTACGTACTAGTCATATCGAAACTTCAATTCGGATTCAAGGTTAGGGAATATCAAACTACACTTTTCGAAGTATAAAAATTCAAAAAAAATTTTTGGGATTCTTGTACTACAAAAAAATATCGTATCTATCCTGACTACAGAATAGTTAGAACAAGACAATTGAGAAATTATTTCAGAATATTGTCTCTGGACGATAGAAGAAACCTAAAAATATTAATATGTATTTCTATTCAAAATACTGAATTATGAAGTCAACTCTCCTGAACTCCTTACACGGATAAGGTTTAATGTGCCTGCAAGAAGAATGAGAAACTCTCATATGTTCAATATACCCCTAATTTGTACTACTGTCAGGTAACCGCTCATAATCATGTTACGATTTATTGATGAATATGTATTGGACTGGTCTGACCCCTCTGGCCTTGTACGTTAAGGAGGTTGCGTTAATGGCAATGTTACGATTGTGCACGGCTGGTGTAAACCTCGAAGTAGAAAAGGGTCAATTGAGGCTGAACCTGAGACTGGAAACGCTTACTGCGCAACCTCTGCTGCAGGCAACCAGTGATGCAATTGAACCCAGGTTTGTGTTTAATAAACCTTACAAAATACAAATGAAACAGAACACAGAGTCAGATGCTACAAATGCAATACGCATAAATACAAACGGGTTAAAAACGAAAGAATGCTCAGGATGTGGAGTCTACTCCAGATCATGAAGCCTAAGGATTGGATGGGAAATGGGAAAAATACCAGCGTGGTTCAAACAGAACTGGCTGGTATCTCAATCGCCACAAAAGAAATAACCAGGAAAGGAATTTCTGCCAAAACATAACAATCTGCAGTGATAGCAGGCAAGCCCTTTCAGCCTTGAACAGACAACGTGTTACCTCAGGCCGAGTACTAGAGTGCCACCAAGACTTAGCCAAAGCTTCGGTAGATGGTAACATTATCCAGAGGTGGGTGAACGGGCAAGACAGGAGTAAAGGTAATCGCATTGCCGACTCTTTAGCCAAGGAAGTGGCTGGACTAAGAATATCAGGATCCAGTGGCCTGATGACTTCGACAATTGCGAAAGTGTATTCCATTAGTGTTAATATTTATTTCATATATACTCTGTTATCATAGCATTTCCTGTATCTGGGTACTCCTGTTGAAAATAAATCGTTTTATTCCAACTAGCCAAATATAACTCCCATGCTCGATCCCTAAAGAGATGGAATGGAATCAAAGAGGATGTAATCTTGTCAGGATCACTGTGGGTGACCCTCAACCGGAGAAGTATCTGGCGACGACCAGGAAAAATCTACGCTCAACAGTAGGATTTCTGACTGGCCACTGTCAACTAAGGAAACACCTCTATAATATAGGGCTAGTGGACATACTTTTATGCAGGATATGTGAGCAGGAAGATAAATGTGTCAAGCATATCCTATGCGAGTGTCCGGAGTTATCGTCAATGAGAGAGTGTTTCGGCAAGTCTTCTTGGCCTACACCTGCCGATATAAAGGAGATGTCTTCTAGTGACCTGTCCACCTTTCTAGAACGGACAGGAGGATATACAATGGGTCACATGTGGTCTAAGATCTGTGAGTCTACACTCACCCATCCTACTCTACAGATACAAATATAGATTGGGCAGTGTCATTGAGCGCTTTCAAAAAATTCGTTACACAGTAAATAAGAAACTTCAATTGAGCATGTAGTAGAGATTAATAGATATTAGATGTAGTTGATATTACATTTTTTTATTTATGTAATAATGCCTTGTGGGCCTGTTTGAATAATATACAAATAAACAAATATTTCGAAGGATTAGCCCAGTCATCACTGGAGACGATTGTGGATACTAAAAATCGAATCGTCGTGAAATAACTTGGTTTGAAATCTCATTTAATTTATTTTGATGTCTTTTATTTTCATTCTTTTTCTTTTTTTTTTACCCTTTATTCATTTTCATTTTGTATCTTCTTTATTTCATTCGCTATATTATCTTTTCACTTCAGGTTTTATTGGTTAATATAATTGATATTTCAGCTATTCATTCTAATTTAATTCGTTCTTTTATAGATATCAAATCATAGTGCAATCATATTAAACAATGGAAGTCTGAAATGACTATTTTAAATATTCACTATTGTTGTATCTTTAGAGAATATATCATTTTCCGAACTCTTCAATGCCAAAATTGGTTTGAAAAGCATTCATTCTTCCCAGAAAATATTTCAGATATATGCCCGAGATAAAATATTATACGCAAATCATTAACATTAACACACGTATCTTTTGAATGTGTCTCCCAGGATAGGTGAAATGAAATATGATTCTGTAACGAAAATGATATTTATTACATGCTCTAAACATTCACAAATTACAACTCCTGACTCAATCTATGTAACTGGATACTAAAAAAGAAATGACTTCTATATACACAGTAATAAATTTACATAAAAATTAGTCACACTAATAAAGTTGAACAATAGGGATGATATGAAAATACTCAAAACAAAATGATTTTTTCAATAGTGAAAATATATTATTTCCTATTTTCCAAGAGATACATTCGGTTTGATAAATTTATCATATTTCTCAAGTTGATGTATTTGACTAACTCAATTATTCAATATAGAAGAATCGAATACAAAAATTCCAAAAAATCTGATATACAGGAAGAAATGCCGCAGACCTATATGAAGCCAGATTCTGAAATAACTTAAAGCTATCTACAGCTATAAGCTCTCTTTGGTTGAACATATTCGGAAATCCAAGTGTTTGGCAAAATTAGAAGTAGTCACTGGTATATGGTTTGTCTTCAGATATGTACAACATTATCCTAATTTTTAACTACTGTACAATTTACAAAATTCAGAGTAGATGGGAAGATCACACCGGAAATCTAGGTTGCTTGTTCGAAAACAGTTCCAGAAAATTTTAAGAACTTATTGAAACGAAATGTGACTCATTATTGTCTCTTATCCTTCGACATTTGAAATGTACTGTTCCGGTCAGGCTTATGGTGGATTGAAAAAAATATGATCCAAGTTCATCCAAAGTAGAATCATATTTTTTTTTCTTATTTTCTGTTGCCCGCATTCCTATGCAACCAATAGGACACCACCATGTAATTCAAGAAGGATTTCTCAATTATCTTGAGTTCAAATCATCAATTAAATCACTCTCTAAAGTTTCATTACAATGAATAAATACTGTTATTTGTAACGAGGTAGATTCAGGAAATAAATTAAATTTTATCTTATTCAAAAGTTCAGTTTCAGGTCACCAGTGCCGCTAATATTGTGAGTAGCAACGCCCAACTGATTTTTACGTTCATTCCATTTCCGGCAAGAATAACGGTTGGTACAATTTCTGCTTGATTTTTGTCTGTTGGTATCGTTTCTTCACTTGTATGATGCGTTCTGTTATGGTGTCTGGAATGTTTGTGGAAGCAGAGCTTGTTCATATTTCTCTGGATTCCATGACAGTCGTAATCCTCGGTACCTGCAAGAAACATCACATCACATAAATGAAGGTTTCAAATCAACGACTAGAGGGTTATACAGAAATATATTTTGATGTAAGGCTTAATATCCAATAGTATATTAGGTTTTGTACTGATTTTTTTATGTTAACTTGTTTTCGAAAAAATAAATAAATGTTTTGCTTTTTTTCCTTCCCTCTCCTCTCTTTCATTATGCAATATTTTATACAATATTTTTGCATAATAAAAAGGAGGAGAGCGAAGAAAAATACTGTAAATTTTGGGTCTTCACGAAAATATAATATTTGTATTGCTGACCCTTTACTTAACCTACTGTTAATCAAAATTATAAGTCGATCTTCAAAATAGTCAAAT
The DNA here is from genome assembly GCA_015342105.1 of Leptinotarsa texana. Classification (NCBI taxonomy): domain Eukaryota; kingdom Metazoa; phylum Arthropoda; class Insecta; order Coleoptera; family Chrysomelidae; genus Leptinotarsa; species Leptinotarsa texana. The sequence continues at coordinate 7,038 of WOGN01005812.1, forward strand.
CACGAATATGAATTATTGACGATTGTATGCTCTGCAGTTTTCACTGTAAGGAAAGTAGTTGAAACCAGAATAAAAAAAACAAAGCATTAGTAATTTAAAATCAGAAAGGCTGTTTAGACCTGCTATCAGTGGTGTTAGAATTATTTTCGAAAACAAAGTTAGATTGAACTGTCCCAAATGCCTAAGTATAAGCAAGTAAGAAAATCAACCCTTACGAAGACACCAAGATGTACATGTTTACTTATACTCATGTTTGCTCTCTGAGGACAGTAGTTTTCTATCGTTCACAAAAATTTTTTTATATTCAAACATGGATATTTTTAGGAGAACCAAAACACTCCAGCTTTCTACTTTTCCATCAATATCAATATCAATTCCAAATGAAGGAAGACGTGTAAGATCATGTTTAGAAGTTCATTTCAGATACGAATCACCAGAGAAAAATCCATCCGAAATAACTACTCGTACCCTATATATGTCTGCCCCCTATTCCAGCTATTGGTAAGGAAATGTAATACTAGGTGGATATACACTCTCATGTGATTGCTTGTTAGTGGTTCTAGAGTGTTAATCTGCTGAAGTCGATCGCCAAAATGTATTACCTGGAGGCAAATTGAACGCTGAATTACTTCAATACCGAAGTTGCGTCGAGATCTGCCGTGGACGTTGTTCCCAAGGAGTTGCACATCCATCAGATAAATAAAATTTAAATACACGCATTTGTACTATCAAAGTGCTCCTGGTGACAGCATTAACCATTCAATCATTTCTTATCGTAGGTAAATTTGTTGATGGTTGAAATCATATACATATTTGTGAAAAATTACATTTTGAAATTGATTACTATCATCTTTTCTCTGAAAGATTCCCACATTTCTTTGTATCAAGATAGAAAAGTAGAAAGCCCAATACTGTCATTTTAAATAAAATATATCAATGAACTGTCTGTAAGGAACATGGTTTGTTTGTTTGTTTTGCGTTTGAGTTCATTAGTCATGAATGATAACAATTTGGAAATATTAATTAACTACAACTGATTCATTTACATAATAAGGTCTGTTTACTATTTCCATACTTTTCTTGGGTTTCATTCATATTATTATATCGATATTATAATTTCTCATAGACATGGAACATATTTCGGGTTTTTTGGTCAAAGGGCTATCATATAGTTCTGGACAATTAAAATTTGATTTTATCTGCTATAATATAAAATAATTTGATAATAATCACTACTTCTGACCAATGACCATAATCAATTTTGAATTGTCTACTTGCATATTGACTTTTATTAATTTGTCTCATAGCTATTCTTCATTTTAATTTCGCTCCTGTTGTATTATCAAGGAAGAAAATATATATTCCTTTTTTTGGGCGCGCAAATTTTCTTTAGTATTTCTGAATGTTTTGGTTACATTTTACCATAGTTAGTTTCCTTTTTTATTACGGCTCCAATAATAGTTCGACTTTTCCTTTATATTTCTGGAAACACGAGATCCTTATATAGAGAAACGAATTTAAATAGCCTTGTACATACTTGAATGGCTTTCTTTTAATCATTGGAAGGGGGGCATATCCCCTTATTGCACCTTAAGTGTTATTTAAGTAATTGTTGTCTCAACTTGATACTCTCGAAAAGTTATAACTGCAATTTCGAATTACTCACCATCACATTTACACGTCTTGAGTTTGGCCGCTTTTTCCTGTCGCCTGAGGATATTGATTGAGTTGTTACATCGCGGCGTGCATTTTTTGCCATGGAACATCGCTTTGCAGTACTGATTGTAGTATTCGAAAGCCTTGGAGCAGATAGCGTCCGCCTCGCAGATCCACTGGGCCACTCGACAAGGTACGACTGGCGAATTCATTGTTTCTAACACCAACGGCGCGCATATGTCTGTTCGGCGCTTCTGGTCTTCACAGAAGTGGTCACTGCATTGGCACTGGAAAAAAAAAAAGTATATTAATCACTTTATCACAATGAAACAATTTTTGGCAATTAGGGTTACGAAATTGATCATAAGAATATATAATTCTTCTCCGATATTTGATGTGTGAGAAAGCTCTTACAGCACCTTGTACAAATGCGAACTTAAAAAAAGGTGGTAATTAACCCCTCTCCCAGACATCAACACTCAATATTGAAATGAAAGGTTGAACTGGAACCTCTGGCGTGAAAAAATCCAAAGCAAGAACTGTTCTCAAACATATATAAATTATTTTCCCCTGAAAAGTACCTCTTCCTGAAATTCAGAAATTAACCCCCTCCCCTCCAAATTTTGATCTTAATCCGGCATCGACCTTGTAAAGCAGTTGATTTCGAATGTCTTCTGAGGTAATAGGTAGAATTAATTTTTAGAATTTCGTTAGTTTGCCGAGAAATATTTTTTTTCCTTACCTACAAACTTTTTAAACTCAGAATCTGAGAGGAGATGAGGAACATTGATGTCAAAATATTCATGAGGATGATAAATCTACTATATAAAAATGGATGTTTGTTGGTTGATAAGTGATAAACTTCTACATCACTCAACCGATCGTGATGAAACTTGACATGTATAAGTAATTTTTCATAGAGAAGGTTTTTAGGCTCTCAATTTTTTTGCAACTCGCCACTAAATGGCGCTGTACAACAATTTTTTGAAAGCACTTTTCTATAATGCTGCGCACGCCTAAGTTCTTTGATTCTGATTGTCAAAATATTGGAACAACAGCGATACAGCAACATACTACTATATAAAACAACACCGAATCAAGCAAGAAAAATCTACTACAATGGCGTAAATAGATCTTCACACATATTTCTCCAATTTGTGCATTTGAAATAAGTCGACAAAGTAATGAAAACGAAACCGTAATATTTTAATAGATTGCTTTCATTCTTGAAATTCTCTGAGAAGTAACTCCATTCAAGAGACTATACAAAATTCTTAATAAAAACATATGATAAGGAGAAATAACCCATCAATTGCCGAATGTGGAACTTTGATGACAATATACTGAGTGCAAGGTAAAATCCAAAGGATTAAATGCAAACGTTTACTCTTTTGTCTTTATAGGAGAAAAAGGTGTAGGTATATAAAAATATGTGTTTAAACGCGTACTTTATTGATGACGTATATATAATGGTTCGTTGGCTCAAAAGTATTGTTTGATATTAATTGTTTGATACCCACGAAATGCAGGTAGGACTTTAGGAATATTCCATTGTAAGGGAAATGCCTATATTGGATTAATTAAAATTAGCTGATGTTCTTCGGACATCTGCTGTTACCAAAAAAGCGTCTCCAATCAGGCAGATGGCTCTTTTTTGGATAGAATCCAGCAGTTTCAGGGTATGCTTGGGGGTCGAGCTCCATACATGAGAACAATACTCCAAAGAAGGTCTGATCTGAGTATTATAAAGCATCAAAATTTGCTGAAATGTGTACAGTTTTCTGGTTCAGTACACCGTTTTAATTGGTGTCCATTTTAACTCCCAACAAACTTATTGGAGCAGAAATCGGAATTGTCTAACCTGCCATTATTATATCCGATTCGGAAACATTTATCTTTATGGAGAAAACCGATGAACCGATGCCTGGGTTTTAGTGGCATTGAATTGAACTTGGTTGAATTCCCCCTAATTCGAAATTACTTCTAGATCATCATTACAATATTCAACCTCAATCATTCCTGATCTTTTTCAAAAGATATTTGAAGTACAATAATAAAAGGTTGAAGAATATGGATCCTTGAAGTACATCAGCAAAGTATGCGAGAGAAAACCATCGATGTCTACTTGTAAGTGGGAACCTTTGAGGAAGTTGGAGATCCTAGAACGAAAGATAAGCCAAGCTTGACATATAATTCTAATCAGTAAACCACACAAAATAAGGTCATGGCCCTTAGAAATCAACTGCAGCATCCCGAAACATCCCGTGTTTCTCAATTGCATTATTACAAGGTTGGATAACATTTGGTTCGATTGGTAACCGATTGGTTAGTGAGTCCCATTCATAGAATCACCGCTAGTGTGAATGAAGATATCTGATTTTTGATGTAGGACTCAATAGGTCAAAGCAACTGAAGCATTTGGGCTGCTCAGTGTGTTCGGTGCCTTTTGTCTGACATTTGCTATGAATCACACATTAGAGAGCAAATCTTCGTTATCATATCACTCTTCAGAATTTGAAGCATACAAATAACAGTATACAATTGATTTTTTGCTTTCTTCATGATTTTGAATATTGTTTAGCAATAGCCATATAGCAAATCTACAGTTGTTTGGAAGATGTCTCTTGCCAGTTTTATGTTTGGACTGATTTCCAGCAGTCTTTCAGTAAGTAGCAAAAACATGTTATTGGTTGGATAAGTTCAAGAGCCTACAGAACAGTGGTACAATTTCATTGGAGTATTTTTCAAGCAGCATGAGCCTTCATCAGAACCAGAAGTATGCTGATGAATTATCAGAGTTGAAACAAACTTAAAGCCAGGTTAAAGTTTAGACATGATTTTGAAACTTTCATCTAGCAAATTTGCAATGCAAAAATTTTCGTGACTAACGTTTGGTACTTATTGGGTAATTTACTCAAAACTAGGTCGGACGACCCCAATGAAGACTTTACTGTATCTATTGAAATTCAGTTCTGATTGTTAAGTAGAGAGTATAAAATACTGCTCATTGTAAAAACATCGCTATCGGTGAACTTGCTCATTTCAAATATATGAAAGTTAATATTATGGATCAATGAATATGGAAATTCGGGGCTGAATAATTCGAAAGTGAAACGATGGTGGCATAAGCCACATATAAGGCTAGTTGTAAAAGTACCTTGGTCAAAAGTTTCCGCTTCAAGAGGTTAGGTCTATTATTGTAAATGTTATTTTTATTAAAATTGGGAAGTATATCGCCCTAATCGAGGCACCCATTTGAAGTGCCTTGTAATATTCATCAATTGTTTTGAAACCAATGAAGGAGAAGAAAAAGTATTTTTTTTCAAGATTGTTAAAAAAGTTGTACTTGCACTGACCGATTTCTCAAAATCCTCATATGAATAAATGTTGTCTAGTTTATAATCTTATTTCTCTCTTCTTTCAGTTTTCTCATCGTGCTTCTCTCTTGCCATTGTTGTTTAGTTCATTATCCTTTTTTCTTCACTATTTTCACTAATTTTCTGCTTTAGCGATTTACATTTATAGTATTGCTTAAACGTAATATTTTGTTTGACTTTCGGTTATACGATGAAAATCAGTGACATTCGATTAGGTAATTAACACTTCTTGGTGAGACTTCAACAAATCAGATTATGAAACCACAACACGTGCTTGACGAGTACCTACCAAAAGAAGCCTGGAGGAGCTAATTGTGTAGTTGAACGTGTTTCGATTTCATACGAGTATATTCTTCCGTGAAAATTTATTTCTGTATTTTTTTGTAATGTACTTTTTTAAAATCAGATATATGGATGTGTAGTAATGACTCGATTTCTTTATTCTAACCTCTTTGGAAGTGAATTTAGTTGTTTACTAATGTCTTGCCATCTTTTTACCATTATAGAAATGAAGTTGCTTTAGTATTTCACTGTGTCTATAGCAATTTTCTTCAGTTTACGGAGAAAATGTTCATTAAAAACAGAAATTTTACAGCCAGATTTCTAATCGACTCTGTATATAGTAGCAACTATACTCGTATTAGTTACGGCAGTGTATTGCATTTCTTGATGATGATCCACTTTTTAATTTAAATAAATTGAATATTTCACAATTAACCGATTTGACAAATCAAACAGAACAAGAAATGAATAAATATTACTGGAGTTTTTTCCCCAACACCAAATCATTATTTTTATACCTCGACACGTGTTTCGATC
>WOGN01005813.1:0-12889 GCA_015342105.1 Leptinotarsa texana
AGCTAACCTGAAATGCCATCGGAAACGAATCCATATGTTTCTAGAAATGATATGAAATCGACAAAGGTTAATGAAGTCAAGCTGCTGGGAAATAGTTCCATGAAAATCAAAAGATAAATAGATAAGTACTTTCTGACCATTGCCATATTGATTTCAATTGAAGACCCACCGGTGATTCCATTTATGTTTCACTTGCGTTTATACAGCTAATTTTATCAAGTACTTTTCTGGTTTTTCACATTTTATCTCCAAACGAGGACCGCCTGCCTGGTTCTGACAATGCCCAATAGGCTGAAATGCTGTCTACCGGTGGCTCTCAAATTGAAATCATCGGAAAATGAATCAAAATGTGAACAACCAAGAAAAGTACTGTCTGTCTATGTGTATATATGTGTAGTCAGGTTTTGAGGGCTACTCAAAGAAAACTCTTTGTTTTTGTCAAGCTTTCGGTGGTGCTCACCACCTTCCCCAGGACAACTGTAATATATTCATTAACAATATGTCTCATTCGCCATCTTCTGGTAATGTATGGAGTTTCACAACTAGACACTAGTCATGATAGATTGACTCCTCACTGATGTCAAAAATATTATCTGAATTTACAAAAAATAAATGACAGTGACATCTGTCTTGGTATTTGTCTGAACATGGTTTGTTAGTTTGTCTATGTTAATACATTATATATATTAAGACTCACAAGAGGTTACTAGGTATGAATAATCATGTTCAACTATAAATCATATATTGAAGATTCTTCATTATTCATCTTGTCTCCAGGCAATGATATTTCAAAAGTAAATACGAATTCAAATGGTAGTTTGTATATTTCCACAAAATAGCCCAGCTGGAAACCTAGAGGACCTTTCAAAGTGAGTATTATTGAACTATTATGTGAGTATTATTTCAACTCGGTAAATTTATTTTGTGTCTTCATGATTAAAAATGGAAAAACACATACAGTGTGAACGAAAGAAGGCATCAAGGTCCTTTTTACCACTTTCTGGTAAGAAAGACGATAGTGTTGCATCATTGGTACGACAGTATCATTTTTCCTCCAATGAGAAGAGGGTTTTGGAAAGTTTGCTAGGTAATTCAATTCTCTATTCAACACTGGTTTTGACGTTGCCACTGTAGCACTGTTGCCACTGTTGCAACGTCAGAAATGAGACCAAAACTCTGGCTGAGATATGTCAATGCCTTTTTCATGTTTTGGTACCATTGACCTAAGAACTTTCAAAATTTTCCAATCACTTGAATGGAATACATTTACGGATCGAATTCACCAAAGAAGTTGAAGTGGGTAATCAGCTTGCATTTTCCGATGTGTTGATCACTAGGCCATACGGTATGTCGTAAAGTATTGAAGTAACATGCTATAAAGATTTTGTGACCTGACACAGTTGTCTTATTTGCTCTACTCACCAGATCTCATCACTGTTTTCTGCAAGTATCTCAAGCTGCCTACTCTCAAGCTCCGACTCTGGTTCACAGACTCTGGTGTGGTAATTATGTCCTTGTATGTGTGGAGGAACGGTAGTTCGAGCGAGGGCAGAGTTGTGAATCATTTCTTTCGTTAAGATAGTCGATCATTTTTTGAATTTCAATAGCTTCGTGGACTTTCCTGGCCTGGAGAAATCACATATTACGCTGGATTAAAGAAGTATCACACACTGTCATTCAAAGTTCATCCCTTATCCAAATTTCTCTGTTTTGTATCTATATTGTGGCAGATTGATGAATTAAATATCCTAAACAATATTTCACTAGTCACAAACTGATTTATTCATTACAAGACTCAGCAACTAACGTTTAATTCATTTCCACTATTTGAATTTCTTGTTCAGCCACTCGATTCACTTTCTGCTGCTCACAACTTCCGTCCAGGCGAGCTTCCAGGATGGTTTCAGCCCTCTCAGGGACGCACACGTCTTCAGCCAACAGGACCCTAATCATCTCTTCGCTTCTTTCATGAAGCACCAGCTTTTTTCCACCGACACGTAGGATCCCGCCTTGAAAATTCAACTCGAACCCTCTGAAATTTATTATGTCCATTCCAATAATCGCATCGTATTTGATGTTCGCCACCAATGCACGATGGTTCAATTTAGTGGTGCCCAACACTAATTCCATTAGTAGCTACCCAAGTACAGTGGCTGGCTTCCCTGTTGGGGTGTGTGGCTTCCAACTTAACGGTTCAATTCTTGCCGGTGTGTTGGCAAAGTTTGGTCCCAGAATGGTTCTCGTCACACCTGTATCTAGCAGCTTGTAGCAAGGTTTGATGTTGATAAGGCCGTCTATGAATCCACCTCTATCTTATCGTTGGAGAATAGCAACATATGCGTTTTTTACGGGGGCTTGCTAGATATAGGCTGACGATTGCCCCTTACCATCGACCTCCTCTAGTTTTGCTGATTTCATGTTGGTTCTTTGAATGATAGACATTTGCTACACACAAGCCCAATCTTCCCACAGTTCCAGCATCTTATTTGTTTTGTCTTAGGCAACACTTCTTTCATTACCTTTCTTATGATGGCCTCAATATCAATAAGCAACTTTTCATCTTCCTCGATAGTTCGAACTTTGCTCTGGCTCTTACCGGATTGTTTTGCAGCTTCAAACTCCAGGGAACTTGCCAGTGCATTCACGAGATGTTTGGTATGAGCTAGTGTCAGTTCTCCAAGAATGTTTGAACTGCTGACCGCTCCATTACATTTTCCGGTGTCGGTAGTCGGATCGGTACTAGAATTTTACCTGCGATTCCCGACTGCATTTTTTCGCGGTGATGTCATGTGTAATAAACACATGACATGAGTCGGCCGGCGTATTTTTCAGGGGCGGCTTCAGAATTATTACAATATTTACCTTCTACTCACGAATCTTGAACTGAATGAAACGTATCATAACAGAGCAAGAAAAAATTATTGATCAATTACATATTTTAAGAGAAGAAAAATCTATTTCCTAATAATCAAACAAAAATATTATTCATTTGAAAGAAAAAAAGGAAAATTAAATGATTGTTCGGAAGTGAATGGAAATTATCGAAGTAAGTGTTCAAAATATCTACAATTTTGTAAAATGCACTTCTAAAATGCGATTCTAGAACTCAAATTTGTTATACAGTTGTTCATTTCGTCTTCTACAATATATTCTAATGCTTTCTCAGTTCCTCTAGAAGAATCTCTGTTGTCAGATTCATAGTATCATAAAATTTCTACACGATATCGTATAGAAAGCTCATCCTACATTTCTTTTATACATTCTACATATTTTGCTTCTGTTAGGTTGTCGTCAACTGTATAGGGTCCTAGTAACGAATTGATTAACAAATCGCATCATATATTCAAAAAGAAACGATATTGATGTTTAACTTCATGAATTATGTGAGGATTTTCTATGGCATAAGAATGTTTTATCCTTCGATTGAACATGCCAGAATTTGTGAATGTCGTTTCGTCTTCCCAAATGCGCAAAATTTTTGTTATTTCACACCTTCTGTTGAAACCAATTACATAATTGCAACCAGCTTTCACAATCATTACGATATACTTTTTGAACTGCTAGGTATTTGTATTCATGGTATCCGTATTTTTTGACTACTTTATCAGCAGCACTTTTCATAAATCGCATTCACTTACTAGTTCTCGACTCTGTTCCTGGATTCATTCGAATTTGGGCCAGAACATTGAAGTCATTGGTAGGCTCTAGGTTTGATGAATGAATTCTGTGCAAGTAACATTGTAAATAAACGTCGAAACCTTTCAATTTTTGATCAGTTCGGACTTCCATTGCCTCTTCTAATATAAATTGATTTGGAAACCATAAAAAAAAAACAATTAGAAAATTAATAAGTTTAACCGAAAATAAGAATTTTATTAAACAGCAACTGCAATTACAAAGAATTAACATACAAGCTACAATCAAACAAATAAAATTTGAAATATTAATAAAAGCTGAAAGATAATGATTAAAAATTATTATTAACAAAAATGAAAACAAATTGAAAAAAATAAAAGATTTCAAACCAAGTTATGTCACGACGTTCCGAATGTTAGTATCTACAATCGTCTTCGGGTGATAACTGGACTTATTCCTCCGAGATCTCGGAGGAAAAGCTAAAATAGATATAATTTCGCCGCCGAACAATATTCGGCGGCTTGACAGTTTGGTTTAGCAAACTATTTCAGAAGTTTGTGAGGGGATTTTCCAATATTACTGAACCATTCACCAGACTGACCAGTGAAGATATGAAATTTGAATGGAGTGAACCCCAACAGAATGCTTTTGAAATGCTGTATTGGCTTTATATAACCTGGATTTGCGAATGGAGCTTCACACGGATGCAAGTTTAATTAGAATGGGTGCCATGCTTATACAATTCAATCAAAAAGGACACGTGGTTTATTATTTTAGTAAACATACACAGAATGATCTACTACAATATAACTCATTCGAGAAGAAAGCAATGGCATTAAAATATTTTCATGGGTATCTGCTTGTAATACATTTTATTGTGATTATTAATTGCATCACTTTAAAACTAACACTTAAGAGAAACCTTCATAATGTGTATTTTAAAATGGTAGCCCGAAGTACAATGGTATATTTTTGAAGTCAAATAAGGTGCTGTGAAAAATGGTCCATATCGACGCGATGAGTAGGATTTTTCCAAGCAATGTAATGGAAGTTTCCCAAGGCTGAGGCTGATGATTGGATAATACGTGCACAACGTCAAGATGATCAAATTTGTGAAATCAGAAAATTATGTAAAAATAATGAAACTAGGGAAACAAAAAAATATTTTGAAAATCATGAAGTTAAAATGAACAAGCCGTTCAGAAAAATGAAAAATGGACGTACAGCTTGGATGGTGCCTCGCATGCAAATATGCGAACTATGTCACGATGATTAAGGGTATTTGGGTATCGAAAAAACAGTAGAGCGTATTAAAACAAACTTCTCGTTTAGGGGAATAAAAAAGTGTGTCACAAAATATACTAAAGCAAGTTTGAATTTTGCATATTATAAGAAAGTTGAATACAATTAAAAAGCGTTCAGTCCCTTATCATATAAATCATGTAGAACCACGTAGGAGCACTGAGCAATGGCATACACAAGTAACAAATATCAAGTGATATGAACGTCTCAGCGTGAATGAGGAATGTTTCGACATTAAATCAAGAATGCCTCACACCTCGCTGCCATAGAGCTGAACTCCTCCCTTCAACTGCAAGTACATTCTTGCACTACAGTTCTTCATCCAGACTGAACGCTTCGATGCAGTCGTCTGCTTATCGTGACATCCAAGTGTAAAGTGCCAGCCGTTGGGAGAAAGGCAGAGTGTTTTGATCCAAGTATTGAAATGACCCAAGAATTCGTCTTATTAGTTTGCAAAATACTGCAGAGGGTCAAAAGCACTCTGCCTCTCGCAGTAGTGCTTCCACCGCTGGGTTCTCTTATGGACTAAAAGATTTGATGGAGATATCTCCTCAACGTACCGTCCGGGATTCTAGTCGGGGCCGGTATAATTCATTGGAACTGAATATATGCATACTCTATATCTTTCACATACGAATAATATCGCGCAAATTTTTGATAAAGGAATAGCATGCCTATTAGATTTGATAGTAACTGACTTTGCTATCACTGAAAAACTGTAAAACCCAAAACTTGTAAAATATTCAGGCAATAAACACAAAATCAAGGTAATGAACAATTCAAACTGGACTCAACATAAAAATCGTACATTCAAAAAAAAATTATAGACAATGAATTATATGAATATTTTTACACCACGATTGGTGATAGGTGATGATATAATATATAGAATAATATGTGTGATTGATGATTTTGTGTTTGTGTGAACATGAATTGTCATATAATATATAGAAATCATGTTTTCAATAACTTCCCCACATCATTTTATGGTAATGATGAACGGTAATTACATCTCTCATATTGAATATTATTCACTATTTTTCACAGGAAGCTGTTCTGGGAAGTGCAATGGTTCGCCCTGGAGTACCCGGACCCAAAGGTGATGTTGGCAAGCCAGGTCCACCAGGTCTTCAAGGAGAGCGAGGATCTCCCGGGCCCAAAGGATCTTCAGGTGCCACTGGACTAAAGGGAGACAGAGGGGACAGAGGCCTTCCCGGAGAAAAAGGATCTCAAGGATCTAAAGGAGAGGCAGGCTCACCAGGATTAGACGGAATACCTGGAAACCCGGGAAGAAATGGCGAAAAAGGGGCTACGGGAGAGAAGGGGAGTACAGGTGCTCCTGGTCCTGCCGGAATTCCAGGAGTGTCTATTGCATCGGGCTTAGCAGGAGACACAACTGGGATCATTCCGGGAGCACCAGGGCTCAAAGGAGAACCTGGAGAAAAAGGAGTTAAAGGTATGGAATGTATGAACTGAAATAACAAACTCCGGCTTTTGAACTCATACTCAGCAAACATTCTGTAAAAATTCAAAAATTAACCTACTCTGAATGTATAATGCTTATTCAATATTTTCACGTATCTGATTAGGTACCAGTATTACCGACTGTATTTTCTGTTCTGTTTTTCAGAAAAACAGTTCTCCACCAATATATTTTTTATATATGTTGAGAAGAAAGAGAAAAAGCTGAGGCAAAAAGTCTAGTGAATTGTTGATGCGATATTTATTTTAAAAGTTGCTTGTAATCCACATACTCTGTTTTTTCAGCGACAAAAAAGAAACAAATGCCAGTGAAAAGGAACTGTTATGTTTTATTATATACTGTGAATCAATTGAGGCATTTGGTTTTACTCTAACCGTATGAACAAAGTTTGATATTCCATTTGTTGCCGCCTGGTCAATATCATATTGATGGTCTAGGAAATAAAGGAGTTTTTCCTTGATGAAAATTAATAACGCTTTCTATAATGATTTTCGTACAAGTTAGCTTCATCAGTTGGACTGGCGATTCAATAGCGAAACGTGTCATCTTGAATAAATTTCATGGTGAAATTTGTATAATCATCGTCATGAACAGTTCCAATCATTTACCCAGTTGAGAAAACTGAAGAACGAAAAAAAATCTCAAAGATAGCACATCAACTTGACCAACTTGCGAAGCTGAGTCTATATCCATACCTAGGCTGATAATATGCAGAATACTTGAAATAATTGCAGCTACAAAAGCAATACGTTGGTCAATTATGGAGGTATAAAATATAGAGAATCATCGACAACTGAAGGAGAAAATGAAGAAATCGTTTTCTCTTACGAGCCTGGGAATGTGCAACATATAATCGGGATCGGTTCAAAAGTTCCTCTCATTAGAAATCTTCAAGACGCTCTAAGAGCAGTGCCTGTGCGGAAGTAGTGATTCGCATTGGACTTGAATCGCTGAATCGTGTTTATATCGTTCTACTTGGCACTATTATATCTCAGTGAATTAGTGAATTTTTTGGTGAGTTTTCGACTTTGTAAAGAGGCTGGGTAGCTTATCAGTGTCTAACTGTTGCCCTCAACATCTCCTGTAGTCATAGTAATCACACGTGACGATCTGATCCATGAAAAGGATCATTTTGATTGCGCAAAAGCAAAAAAGAACAGACGTCGAAACGAGAAAATTTCTGTCGATCATTTAAATCTTTGGGCATCCACTTTTCAAGCTCATTGACCTGTCCAATACATTTCAAATCATCAAAAACCACACGGAAGCTGACGCACAATTCATCCGCTATTCCATGCGCTATTTGTGACGGGTAAGTCTCTAACTGGGTCCCCAAATCCGCGTCCTGGATTACAGTAGGTTACCATTTTGACGCTCATATTCGCGAATGAATATGAGTATTATTCCGCAAATTAACTTCGAACTGATTTGAATTGGTAGGGAAAAATACTCAACGACATCATATAGTTTTGAGCTGGAAACGGGCAAAAAACTTGAATTTGAGGAAATAAACATCATCAGTGTATAGAGTACAAAATTCTCTGTAGATCAGTATAAACTATGACACAGTAAATTAAATATTTATTGAGATATGGAGCTACAAAAACACATGACATCAAAATGGACAAAACTTTCGAAACAACCTACGGATATTGAGGCCTCAGTCTCAGTCACCTTATCTGAACAAATGAGCATTACAAATAATTTTTTCTGTTCAAACGATTAGATGAATTTTTCTTGGTCGATTGGAACTTTCATCGAATGACATTCTCATGTCTCATATTTTTGTTCTCACCTGAGATTTGTTTCAGATTTTTTTTTCAAGGACAAAACACAAGCACTACAGAAATATCCCTAAGGCGCTCTTAGAGTGTTGCCTGTGTAAAAGTATTGATTCACATTGGATTTGAATCGCTGGAGATTAAATCCATTTGGAAATGCTTTCTCAAGAAGTTTATTCTACATGAACGCAGTTCTCCAAATGAAGTAGTTCTTGATCAGTGAAGTTCGAGGTGTACTGAGTTCAATTTCAAAACGATGAGCAGCCACAGTCCGTTGCGTATTTCTGATATATAGCGTTCTTAGTGGAATCAAATGTGCCAACTTGGACATTTCTCGTGAAAGTATCTTTGGAAGAAAGAGATTGTAATATAAATTACATTTCCAAAAACAATCTTTCAGATGTATTTCTTTCAACTGCTGAGATTTTAGTTGAAGTATTCTTCATTTTCTGACGTTCTTTGAAAACATGATTACTGAGAGCATCTCTTTTAGGATATAATCTACTATCACTTTTATGTGAACTGATTCTATTTTTGAATTGTCTTGATGTCTAAAGAACGATCTAAGTTTCTGTATGGATATAATGGATTCGAACACAGAATACACCAAATAATAATTCATTGGTAATTAAATAAACTTATGATTGAGATTCAGTAATTTTCGTCTTTGTTATAACTTGAAGAAGATAAATGTCTTTGAACCGGATATCATAATATCAGGTCAGAAAATTCCGCTTTCTGCTTCGATAAGTTTGTTAGAGGTTGAAATAGACACCAATATGTCTTCGCAAATTATGTCGCTGGAATTGCAAAAGGCAGCTTCTCAAAAGCTTGGAAAACTGTTCCGAACCAGAGAACTGTATACACCTTAGTAACTTTTGATGCTTTATAAAACTCAGATCAGACCTTCTTTGGAGGTATAGAGCTCTGCCCCCAAACATATCCTGAGATTGCTGGAATCAATCCAGAAAATAGACATCCAACTGATTTTAGACGCGGACATCACGTGCAATCTGTAAAGCCTGGAACATCAAAGAAAAGTTGGAGATTGGTCTGAGATTTGTTTCTCTTCTATAGATACATTCACAGGAAGTGTTCAACTGACTTGGCACGTTCGATTCCACCAGATTCCATATCAGAAATACGCGACGAACTATAGCTGCTCATCGTTCTGAGGTTCAACTCAGTACACCTCTAAATTTACTGTTTGAGAAATCTGTCATCTAGAGAATGGCATTTATGGGGAATAAACTTCCTGAGAAAATTTTCCCTAATGGATTCAATCTCCAGCGGTTCAAATCCAATGTGAATCGCTTTCGCACAAGCACTTCTCTAAGAGCGCCTTAATGATGTTTCTATAGTCCTTGTGATTTGTCTTGGAAAAAAAATTCCAATTAGTCAAGGAAAAATCATTGTTACAAACTAGGGTAAATCAAGGAGTATTATGAGAAGCAGTTTAAAGAAACATCTTTGAACACAATTGACAATTCACAATTTCCAAAACGACAAATTACCTACTCTCTATTTTTTGTTTTGTACTCTGTCAGTAATCAAACAAGTACCTATGTACTAACATTCAACTGCGTTGAACTATATTCCAAACTCACAGAGGTGTTGCCGAAACTCAATTTCATTCACCAGATGAATACCTAAACTTCGTGTTAGTCAATTATTTTGAAATAAATTCAATATTTTCTCACTCCACGAACCACTAGGAAATCATATAAAGTTATAGAAAAACTCTATTCTTCAAATGACTGTCTCTAATTCTACAAAACAGAAGTGAGCAACGGCAAAGCAATCACATAACTTGAATTATTGAGAATCAAAACACCGCACTGAAATTGTTTTTCACTCAAAAACTCGAAAACAGCAGATATGGGAACAACCTATATCATTCAAAAAGAAATTAGGAATACAGATTTTGAATCCCTATATTTCAAAAATTTTATCCATTCTTCGCTAGATGGCGCTTGTGTAACAAAAGTTTCAGGTCTGAATAGTCAGTGATGTGAACAACTTTAGTTTTTTTTATTGTTAATTTTATTACGAGAGGACCTTTCAGAGCCCCTAAACTCATGGAAGAAATGAAAAATATCCATGACGAAACTAAGTTACCAGATGCTATAGTGCTTTTTCCACCGATTAGGGCTAATGAGGGAGATACGGACGATTATTTTTCTGCGGGGCAGCCTAACGCAGAAATTTATCTCAAACGATAGAAATAATGTGAAAAACAAAAAGATGGATCAAATAATCATGGCGATAGAGATGGCGTGGAGAATAAGGAAATTAATCAAAATTACTTCTTTCAGAAAAATTAAGACTTCAAAAAAATTGTCTTTTGTCATATTTCACGAGATACAAAAAATAGTTCAGAATCTGGGTTAAGAGAGATATTTTATTCAACATGGATTTACGGAAAGATGTACAAGTATCAAGTAATCGATTATCATAAAATAGATTTTTTGATTTTTAAATAAAGCCAATAATTACTGATTATGTCAATATTTATTCATCTCAAAAATAGACATGCATATATGAGTCTTAATGGAATGATACATTTTTTTAAGTTCTATTACAGAAAGTTTGTCAATACTTTTCCAGAAGTTCTTTGCATTGGGAAGGTACCGCATTTCTTTGCATTGGAAGTACTGCTGACCCTAAAATCAGATTCAACTGTATCCATGATGATAAATAAAATATTTTCACATATATTTTCCAATTGTGAATGCGTTTCGTTAACATCGTAGCCTCATCGGTGGTATTACTGCCGGTGATTATAATTCTAGCATAGAAAAATATTCCAGAAAAATGTTCATGCATGATCATGTAAAGTGTTACAGATTTTCATTTTAACGATAATGTTAGCAACAAAATCTGTAAAATACAACCTCATGTGAAAGAACTAAATGAAATATTGATCAATTTGAAAACCATTCTGGAATATCATAGTATTGACGAGAAAATGAGGCGGGAACTACTATATCGAGTATATTGAACTCCTCCACATCATATCAGAAAGACATAATAATCTAAATGTAGGTCGTCCCAGTGTTATAATGACTTTTGACAGTGATCTGCTTTCTGAGAAAAGACGTTTAGCATATGACTTTTTAGGGAGTTTTTTCGCATATTTAGATCCTTTCATGGTAATAAGATTAATGATTATAAGCAAAGGCGCTGCTTGAGGAAATTATATTTTGGTGTTTCTTGCTATTCTCAAAAAAGGAAGAGAAAAGGACCGAATGTTATCAAACAAAAGAAAGTAGTATTTTTCTTCGGTTAGTCAATGTTCAGATATAGCTGTGAAAAATTCCTGACATCTGCATAAATCAAGGTGATAATATGGATTAACTGGCTTTTCTCTAATCTCTTGGTCAGAGTATTGCAGAAACTCGAAAGAAAATCACCAAACGCGGTCTTATTGAAATAAGTACCACCTCACATTCTCAGTATTATCGATCGATCAGTTCCTCTAGTAGTTTATCAAAGAAATCAAACAATATAGAGGCAGTATCATAAAAAGATGAAACTCAGATGTAATAAATCTGCGAAAAAATTTCAAGTGAATTCAATTTTGGTATCCACAAATTAGGTTTAAATGACAATTTTAGAAATCGACATTATTGTCTAATAAAAAAGATATTGAGATGAAAGATCGCTGAAGTTGATTTATCACGTCCCATTGCTTGGAGGTCGATAATCATTTATGAAGTTGCTCATTGTTTGACTTGTGCGAGATAAGGATTAACGAGGTCTTACCTTTTAATGTGTGATTCCTAACACGAAAGATACTAAAACGCATTTTCATGCGATATTGTATTCCGTACACCAAGTTGTGAACTCAATTGCTTTTTGTTATTGTTTTGGAACTACTCAGATGAACCCACCGTTTCTATATGTGGTGAAGCGCAATGGGGAATGTTCCTCATGATGCAAATCAAGTAGTTTTTATGAAAGAGCTCTAAAACAACGCATTTTTAAACTTATTATTTCAACCTTTTTCTTTAAAAAATTATTTAAATACTTAAAAAAGAGAAATGAAATAATGCATTCAATATTTAAAGCGATTCGTTTCTATTTCACCATTTGGCAAACTCTTTCATAGCTAATAAAGGACAATGAATCTGTTACCTGTATGAAACAAATAAAGATGACATATTTCAGAGGCGTGCTGTTCTGTTTACTTATGTTCCGAGATATTCTGTGACATGACATTTTATAAGTACTGTTTGGAACCCTTGGTGTGGTAATGAATATTACTTGAGTTTTTTCCCAACACCAAATCGTTATTTCTACACCTCGACACGTGTTTCGATCACCAAGTGGTCATCTTCAAGAGGAAGATAAAACTGGAAACTTCGTGAACCTAAAGCTATTCAGGTAAATCATACAGGTAGACCATGCAAGAATACCACTCGTACAAGTATACCATCCTAAATTAATTTCACAATTGGCCTTTCTATTATTTTATAATATGTCCTTATGTATGTTTGAATGTTACAGCTATGTATAGAACAATTTTCAGCTATATGAAATTAGTTCCACGATATTGCCTATCTAAACATATTTGCAATGTGTCTTTTTATAAGTATGCTATTTGGTATTCGTCCGTTATCGTTATTCATAATATTATTATGTTTACTTATTTCCACACTCTCATAGGCATTTAGTTGTCTGTTGT
>WOGN01005814.1:0-12888 GCA_015342105.1 Leptinotarsa texana
GTAAAGTGGGACATTTTTGAGCTTATACGTACTCGGAACATTTTGACATACGCGCGCTATTTGTGTTGTTTACAGTAACTTAAAAGATTCATCTCGGCCCAAAAATGGAATTATATCGTGAACATTTTTGTGCGATTTGGCGATGAAGCTCCATCAAGGACCAGTGTTTATCGATGGTATGGTGAAGTTAATCATGGTTGTAGTTCACTCCAAGACGAATTTCATGAAGGTCGTCCAAAATCAGTTGTTGTTCCGAAAACCATTGATGCTGTACGCGAACTGATATTCCAAGATCGTCATTTGACCTATCGTGAGATTGAGACAACCTTAGGTATTAGTGGGACTAGCATATATTCAATATTGCATAAACATTTGATTGTCAAAAAAATGTGTTCGCTAGTATCCCACACAACTTGTCAATCGCTCAAAAATAGGCTCTTGTCGATTGGTCGAAGGAAATGCTCATAAAATACGATCGTGTCGCTTCGAAACAAGTCTATGACATCGTGACATGTCGCAACCGTACCACTAGAACAACGCAGAACAGTCAATTCTGAGTGGTACAAAACCATTTGTTTGCCAGTTGTCTTCCAAGAAATCAGGAAAACCTACCGCCGAAGACGGATCACTCTTCACCACGACAATGCGAGCTCTCACACATCGGCCCAAACAACTGCATTTTTGAGCTCCCAAAACATCCGCCGTATAGTCCCGACTTGGCACCGAATGACTTCTTTTTATTCCTGCACGTAAAAAAAACTAACTGAGACACCTGAAGGAGCGGTTGCTCCATTAAGAATGCATATTTTGGAGATACCTCAATCAGAGTGGCAAAAGTGCTTCGACAATTCGTTCAAATGCATACAAAAGTATATAAATCTTCATGGGGAATATTTTGAAAAACAATAAAGTGATTTTAGATGATTAATATTTGTTTTTGTTCTCTAATCCCGAAATATATAAGGCAACCATCGTATACGTAGTTCATATGGGAGCCTTTTGCTTGAACCGCGTTTGACTATGCAACAAAGTCAATGAATCAACATATGAGATCCATAAATTTATCATAAAAAGCAAGTACGTATTCAATGGATATAATGGCAGGCAATGATTAGTTATTAAATGATGTAAGTATTATTCCTATTAAACGGTATTGTTCAGTGAACATTTGTGATTGACTGAGTCGCAATATTTTGACAGGAGTGAATAAACAAATCAATACCTCATTGTTATAAGACAGAACTTGTGAATGTACACTGTTTTCATTAAACGGTTTCATTTAGCTTTCCCTGTTTGTTTGGGTCGAATTTAGTAATTGAAGTTTGACCCCCTTTCTGTTGACAGATTGATCTGAAACTTGGTATACACTCCTAGTTTTAATGACAATACAATTTAATACATTCTGTATTACTGTAGATCCAAGATGGCCACAGCTACACAATGGCGGATAAATAATTTTACAGCTACCTACCTCAATATGTGTATCAAATAGTTACATCTGGAGTGCCAAAAGATTCTAATCTAGGACCTCTTTTATTTTTATTAATGACTTGGCAACTTCTTTGAATATTCCTAGCCTACTATTTGCAGACGACCTGAAACTATATGATAAAATCCACGACATTACTGACTGCCAACGTGTACAAGATGAATTAGATGTAATCAAACTTTGGTGTAATAACAACAACCACCTTCAAACAATAATCGTCTACAACTGAATGTATCCAAATGTAAAATAAAATCATTCACTACAAAAAGCGAACTTTAAAATATACGGTATACACCTTTGGTGCTTTTGGATCTCATGCTTCTGAATTGTTGAAAGAACAACAAGAACAGTGAAGTTGGGAAATGGTCCTCTGTGATATAAGGTAGTTGAACATTCTGTGAAAACAAATGGTTTTGATCTTAAGTGAGGTCTGATTTTTAACATAAATATCCTTCGAGTCTATTCTAATTTTAAATATTTATTGTATATTCATATCAATATTAAAGATATATTGATATTAAAGATTTAAATCGTGCAGTCATGTGACATACCTTAAAGAATAATATCTAACAGGCATGACTAAAATGTTTTTTCAGTTGGTTTGTATAAAACCAACTACATTTTTAAATCATTTTTTTTTATTTAAATTTGTTGTAAATTATTAGCAGGTTAGATAATTTTTGAGACTATTAGACATCAATTCGATGGTATTATCATTCATGAAAACAAATTGTTATTTCTCCCCCCCCCCCCACAGAGTAATACCAGATAATGAAACACAACAAGTACGGTGACAAATGTATTTTTTAAAACATAACCTATAAAAAGCTTTCTACAAAAATAAAAATTTTATGCATGGTATTGATCACTCGAAGATGTTGTTGACAGAGATGTTGATTGATGTTGTTGATTGCATCATGACCCGTTTGAGATGGAAAAAGATGGTATTTACACTTGAAATAGTTTTTGAACTTAGTACGGGGCTCCGTAGGAACCAGATGGTACTGAAGGTGCGCCGTAACTTCCGCTTGGGCCGCTTGGGTAACCGCTGAAACCAGCTTGGTGAGAGATTTGGTTGTACTGAGCAACCTGGATGGCTTGCTTGATTCCTTCAAGATCGATTCCTACTACGCGGGTTTGGTAGCTTGGTACTCCGTATTGTGGAGATGGCACTCCGTATTGGGCGGATGGGGCGTAGTGGCCGACTCCACCGATGCTTCCAGAAGAAGAGCTCTGTTCTTCTCTGAGCAGGATCTGGCGAATTTGTTCCAGAAGAGCTGGATCTACGGAGGCTCCTTCGGAGGTTTGATATCCTGAAGAAACTGATGTGTATCCTCCTCCGCCCCCGGACAGTCCACCCCCGATGGAGATACCTCCACCTCCACTGGGCCTGTTGTAGCTGTATCCTGAAGGGGGTTCAGCTACGGCGACGGCTGCCAGTGCGAAGACTAATACCTGGAACAAAAAAAGTTGTTAAACCACTGATGCTCAGATGTGACAACGAAATAGATTGTCTGAACATCAATATTTGCCACCGTCGATGAGGAAAGGTAAAGTATCCTAACTGTCAGATATTGAAAAAGAAACATTATCAAAAATCGAATATATCAATGAAAACTTTTTACAAAGATGTGTAGATCATGCATCATATTTTTTTCTCGAATTGGAAGCTCCACACTTTTTATATATTGATGAAGAAGTAGATAGCCAAGTAAATGATTGAAAAAACTGGAAAAGACTGAAAGAGACTGAAACACTAAACTGGCTGTCAGAACACCAAGAAGTCATAGGCAATGATAAAGTAAATGAGTGTCCTAGAAACGGATCGACATATTAACCAGAACCATATGAAAATCTATGGTGTGATTCCAGATCTGGAAATGGTTCAGTAAGAAATATAAAGGGAAAACCTGAACTATTTTGATACAGCATGGATAGGCCCAGAAGGATTACAGGCATTGTCAATGCATTTTCATTGTTATGTATTATTTCATCATCTTCTTTTGTAAAGTTTCCATGGGTTATATGGTGATTGAGTAGAATACCAAAAAAAACTTCTTTCATAACTAATATTCAGTATCTTCAATATGCAGAAGATAATCTAAGCAGTACATGGCAATAGGCCCTAATTTGTGATTAAGTTTGAAACATGTTTGAGAATTTAGTGAACCTCCTGTTTTTTTGAAGTTGATAGCAATATTGAAAATTAGTAATCATTCAAAGATAAACGTTTTATTCCGAAGTACATAAATTTATTCTGTGTTTGAAAAATCTTCATCTGCAAAAATCAAATACAGAGTTGTCATAATAGCCATAATACCCGAAGTATCCATGCAATTTATGATTTCATAAACATAATGAAGATGATTGCCTAATAATTTGATATTTTAAGAAGATTATGAAAGTACATCAAAATTCAACAATAGCTTCAATTAGGAAAAAAGGATAACCTATCAAAACAGCTCCATTATCATCCGTATTGAATATTAATAATAGTCGGCTTCTGGGTTCAAATAAAAAAGTACCCATATACAACTTGAATACTCTTGATAAAATTGAGGGCGATTGAAGTAAAATAATAACTCCTGAATAATGGAAAACAGCATGAAACAAACTTGAATTTCTGGGTCACATGCGCCCACAAAGAGACTGACTTATGAGACGGTAACTGTGCAAGCAGTGTTCATCATCGGTAATCTCATCTTGCATCTGGCCACTTTCTAAAATTATAACACTTTCCCAAGCTGACAAAAGGAAGTAATTTGAATTCTGCAAGAACGCCGTTCCTACCATGTTTTCTTCGGTAGCTGCAAGTAGTTTAATGCATACTCATCATTGTTTGAGGAAAAGTTTCGAAATCACCGCGTAATGTTGACACACAGTTTTCTTGGCTACTTATTTCCTGTTTGAAATGATAAATGTGTCGAAACCAATTCCTTCTTCAATTGTCGACTGCTGTTAATGTCTCATTGTTGATGTAATAATATACAAAGGAAGATACTCTTAATCGATTAAATCCAAGTTAATCACGTAGCAAGTTAGGTGTTACATTTTATTTCTATATCTACAGTACTTATGAATCAATGATAGTTACTTGTTTATCATTCGGTTTGGTGAATGGTAAGCTTTTTCTGTGCCAAAAAAATTATGGACTCATGACCGTGTTGGGAATCACACGTTAACAGGTGAGATCTCGTTAGTCCTTAGCTCGCTCAGAAGTTTCTCAACTTCTGAGAGTTGTCGTTCGTATGGGGGCGATAGTTGATTAACGGAATAACATATTTTAAACAGATTTTTAAACTGATGATATCCAATGAAGTTTGCCTATTAGTCGTTTTTATGTAAGGAGTGATATGTTCTTTGGATAGTTATTTGGACAAATTGATTTAGATGTGTTAGATTCAATGATAAAAAAACAGCAGAACATTTGATTTGCCTAAAAGTCGTTTTGAATTATTGTTTCGCATTTTGTTGGTTTTTGACTTTTTTTGAGGATCATTCTTTCATAAGTTATATAAAATTGAATTATGCAAAAAATCAACGACAACATGGTTCTCTCTCTCTCTTCTTTGAAGGAGACATCTTTCATTAGGTTCACTTGAAGGTTGAAAAATTGAAAAGATGAGAATGAACAAAAAAATAATCCTAATTCAATTAATTGAAATGTTGTTGAATCAAATATATTTTATATTTATTATTCAAATTCATCGCTAAACAGTAACTTTTCGACAACACGAAAAAATACCCAAACTTTGTTTTTTATTTCGAAAAAGTTCGGAAAGTAAATTATCGAGACAAAAATTTTGAAGCGAAATTTTCAATTTGGTTGAGATTATTTGTAAAAAATAATAGTTAAAAGATAAAGCATTCATCGGTGATGACAATACTTAAAGTCAAAGAAAAAAACAGCATTTTTACCAATATTCCAGCTTAATGTAATACAACCAATATCCAACATAAAAAAAATCTTTCGCATTTTTGTTCTTGTCAAGTAAAACTATTTCACTAAAATGAATTACATGCTGAATATAACCCTCTTATCTGCCAAAAACATGAACGCCATTTTAGGAACGGTCCAATGAATTTTAGTTCATGAATGAATTGTTTTGGAAAAACAAAAAATTTATATGAATTTTCTCACTTGAATGATTTTCATCAATTGATAATATAACGTTTAAAAAGCTTTTTATAGTGTCTGATAGTTGACTTGATAATTCAAACTCAGGATAACTGGCATTGACGTATTGTCTAAATAATCGCTAGGTGCTACAAGAAGAGGTTCAACAGTTTATAATTTTTATATTAAGTGAAATACAGTATTCGCTTATATGAATTTTAATTAGCTGGAACAAAGTTGGTGACTTCAACGATAAAAAGTTCATAATGCCCTTGTCCCATGCCCATAATTGGTCATTATGGTCATTCATGAACTGGCAGTTGCATTTTTTTGAAATATTTAGGAATCCTGTAGATTTATTTTGAAAGAATATTTGTGAGTAGGGAATCAATAATATTGCAATTTTCATTCTTCATTAATAAATATCTGTAATTGATCGGAGGAATTATATTGAAACGTATTATACTCGTACATGTATTCTCTGAGGAGTATTTTAATTTGTAGACGTCAAATATAAATTTTATTCAAAGTAGGTGATATAAAGAGCTTAACTGTGCCATTTTTTCATTCATTCGAGAATATCATGGGATTATTAGTGGATAATGTATGATAATATCTAATAGTTTTCCAAAGGACGATGGTTTACATTCTTGACTGAAATTCACCCTTGGAAATGAAGAAAATAGTTCATTGTCAATTTTTCAGTCAGAAATTTGAACTGGACTGGTGTCAAATCATTATTTTCTGAGAGATACGTTATACGAAGGCCCTCAAAATAAATCATCAGAAGTACTATGAAAAACTTTTAGTTTCAATATGTGGAAAATTTCTTCGAAAAATTTTCATTAATTCTCATCACCAACAATAAAAGTGACCTTCTCAGTATGAAGATTTTTCTCCGAACAGAAAACCAAATCGCTTCTTGATTCGCAATCCAATTAAAATCGAATTGTAATAATTGTTATGATTTTGTTGAATAGGACAAATCACACGTTACCTGAACATATAGAAGAGATTTTGGTTATATTTTGCGAATACTTTCGATTTTCATGATCTGTTTACTATTCACTTCCAACCCTATTTATCAAAAAGACTAGCATTGATACATAATCGTATTTTGAATAGTATAGGTGAGAACTCAAAAACGGAGATCCATTTTTCTAAAATAAAGAGTTACTCCCCGAGTAGTGTGAGAAATTAAAATTTTGTTATTGTGAAGCATAGAACTTATTTCTAGACGTCTATACGTGATACGATTAATCAGTGCGATTTCAGGTAACAGTAACGGCTGCAGGACATTTTTTGTGGTTTTATTTTTCGAGTATAGAAATTGCGATCACACCAAAAAGCAGAATCGAAACTATTTTTTCGGCAAAACCGTTCGCACAATTTTCCACTTCTCAAAAATGCAACCACAAAAAATATCACTGTAGACACTTCACGAATATTATCCATTTGCACTGTTAACTCGCGTAATCCACAAGAAAAAACAAAACACCAGAACTTACCACGCTGAAAGAGTTCATGATGCTCGAGATGACTGGGTCGAGTGGTGACTGTACCGATTCTCGGATGTTTTAGACTTTTTATACGTCGCGTTTCAGAAGGGGTGGGAACTGTGTCTTCAGAAGATGCCATCGACTTTCACACATGTCCATCCGACGAGAATGCATTATACAGGTGGTCCTGTCGAAAATTTTCGGTGAGGTCACTGGTGCTGAGATCATCCTTGATAATTGAAGATGGTTATTAACTTTTAATCGGCTAGGCCGTCACATATTTCAGAAACAGAATTTGTTTTCAATATTTGTGTACAACTGGATATTGTAATATCAGTAGTTGTTTAACAACTTGAGTTCCGCGGAAAAAGTTCTCCTTCAAAATTTTCCATAATGAATAAATATATCAAATATTCATGAGCTATTCAAAAACGAAAAATTTAACCTCTAAACTTAACTTACTAACTTCCACATTGTGACACACTCAGATGAAGACAGCCTGTATTTTAGTCATGGGCCGCACTTTTCGTAATTGGTATAGTTCATAAAAAAGATATAGTGCAACCTACCTTTCAAGAGGTCCTATTTAATAATATAGTTAGGGAGCTAACTAATTTCGTTATTCAATAATCATTTCTGAATATATGAGAATCACAATAAGTGAGTGTTGAGTTTCTTCTTCTTATTTTTTCAAAACCAAAAAAATTCATTAATATTTAACTTTATTTCGTCGATTTATATGTTCAATCCATTGTTTTTTATTCATTTTTACTGTCCTAGGGAAGCTTCCCACTAGAAGCGAAAGCTTGGCAAAGTAGAGCAGAGTTTGATTTTTGATTTTTAGACTGAGATACCCCCTTAATCCATTTTACTGTTAATGCAGTGAAGCTTCTGGGAGAACTTAGAGTGGAACATATCAAAGATAGAACTAGTAACGAGCCTTGGGGATATTACGACTTCGTCCCCGAGTCATGTAAGTACAAATCTAAGTGATTCTTGAAAATAGCTCCAAAGCAGGAGCCGAAACGTCAAAACGTCGAAACGACGAAAATTACAGACGCGGTTCAACCCGGACAACACTAATTCAAAAACACTAATTTTCTTCGAAAGCTTCTGATAATTCCACTTTCTTATTCTCTGTTTCACTATCACTGTCTCCATATAATCTTTTTCAACTGAAATTACTTTTTCAATCCTTTTCTGTCAGTCTTCTTCGGTAATATTAGATACTTCTTCAATTAGCCCTATTTCCATCTTATCAAATTTTGTAAAAAAATTTTACGCCTGATGCTTTGTTTCAATTTTCCCTAAATCAACTGGAAGATATTGCAAATACAAAAATAGGGAGGAAGTTTCAGTGTGGTATCAATACTTTTCAGCAATACTCTCAAGGGCATACAATTTTTAAATGTTTTCGTCTGTAAAACTTCAACTAGTTGGTTTTTGGTATAGTAATATTCAAAATACAAATTGATATTCATTAAAAAACGTATTTCGTCTTTCCTCGAATTTTTATTCGGTACTTTGATGAGCTGTCGCGAATTATAGGAAGCGTTGTCAAGAACTATTACACTATATGCATCCAAATTTGATATCAATGTGTTTTCAAACCATTTCTCGAAAATATTACCTTCCATGTTCTTATGATAGTCAATACTGCAGTTCTCAAGTTTTTTTTCCATATAATTTCAAAGAATTTGGAACCCATGCTTTACTTTCTGCGCAATGCACAATGATTAGTCGCGATACATTATTCAATACGACCCGCCACTTCTACAGTTCACGTGAACTATTTCGCTGTCGGTACACATGTATGTATTCGTTTTTTGGCCTTCGAGAGTGCCGCCAACTTCATGAGTATACAATATTGCTTACTTCGACTATACTTAGACTAGTGACAGTCTCAAACGTAGCCTACTGCGATTCCGCAAAAAGAGCAAATTTTCAATATTGTGCTTTGCAAATTTTAACTGAAAACACGGAATAAAATTTTTTTGGTAATTTTCAGTTTCATTTCCAAATAATGGTTCCGAATAAGAAGCTACAAAAATGAAAAAGTATTCAAAATCAATGGAATAAATGTATTGAAATAACTAAAATTGAAAATTATCATTTTATCGAATGTAAGTAAAGCATTTTCTTTTATTTGAATATTAATGAGTAACAGGTCAAAAATTACATTTTGAAACAATAAAAGAAAAATCCTCCCAGGTATCTCAAAGGTGCAAATTAGTTTCCTTCTTTGCATCTTGTTTTTCTGTCAGCAACCCGTTAATTATCGGCAAACAACTACTAGTCCTTTAATTCACCCGATTTCGTATCTTCAATAATAAAGAAGTTGGCCGACTTGAGTTTCATCACACTGTATGTATATTTATAATTGTATCGTGTGTGCAGAACAAGTGTTCTCAACACTTTTCGCTGTTTCTGTATGAATTCAGTATGTCCATGATTGTTTGAAGGTGATCGATAATGTTTCGTGATGAATTTCATTAGTTTGGACTTCCATTGTCTGATATTATATAAAATGATTTGAAATTCCTAAAAGGATGAATAAAAAAGGAGAATTAAAAAATAATACCTGAAAGTAACAATTATGTCATCGCTGACACCACACCACAGTAAGCCCCCTCACTTGTATGGGCTACCCAAAATCCACAAGAAGGACGTTGCATTCAAAGTAATCATCAGCTCCAGAGATTCGGCTACTCAAAATTTGTATAGATTTTTACTCCCCATAATACAACCATTACAAGGGAAAACATCGTCTTTTGTGAAGAATTTAAGGCATTTTGTCGAGCTACTAGGGGCAATTGAAGTCACATATCAAGATCAACTAATCAGTTTCGACGTGGAAAGCCTTTACACCAATGTTCCAGTCGAAGAAGCACTCCAAATCATACAAAAAAAGGTATCTGGAAGATAGAACGAATTTACCTATAGAAGCAATTATGGAATTACTACGATGTTGTGTACGAAACTGTTATTTCCAACTGAAGGACGAATTATTTACACAAAATTAGGGACTGTCAATGGGATCGTCACTTTCACCAATCATAGCCAACATATATATGGAGTGGTCTGAAAGTCTTGCCATTGAAGAAGCCCACAAAAAACCTCGCGTCTGTTTGAGATATGTTCACAACACCTTCATAATATGAAACCATGGGAATACTGAACTAGACGTCTTCCTGAAACACATCAATAGCGTAACACCTTCCGTCACTTTCACAATGGAAAAGGAAGTAACAAGAAATTTTTTAGACGTATTGGTGAAGAGGACCGACACTGAGTGGGAAACATCTATATACCGAAAACCAACTCACACAGGACAATCAAACCACGAATCCAACCACCATCAATCTACCAAAAGAGGAATCATCAATGCTCTATTAGACCGGATTTTCGGTCTCTGTAATATGAAAGAAGGTTTCTAGAAGGAATTGGACATCATCAACGGAATGGTAACCCCAAAGCGATAATGGAAATTTGGCTGAAAGACAGCAGGAACCTCGCAAGGAAGAGAAGCCGTCACAATCAGTGCTTGCACTTCCCTACATCAGAGGATTGTCGAAAAGGATAAGAATAATTGGATCCAAGGACAACATCAGAACCTGCTTCAGACCCGGAAACTCTATCCGTAGCGGTCTCACGAAAACCAGGCCACCAAACGCGGACTGCGATTCCAAAAATTGCATTTACCGGTTACCCTGAGAGTGCGGAAAATCCTATATCGGTGAAATTGAGAGGCAATTGAATGTTCGCATTGCCGAGCACAAGAAACACACACATCGAGGGGAAACCAGCAAATCAGGAACAGAAGAGCATGTTTGGACCCATCAACATAACATCGAGTGGTCCCAAGCTGAGATCATACACAGAGAGAAACATTGGTTTAGGAGGAAATTCAAAGAAACCGCAAACATGTTGTCAGCCAATGTATTCAGCCAAACTAGCGTAGAGATACGCAACATATGGAAACCTATAATCAAGCGAAAAACGTGCAACTCCCTACAAATGGTCATCTGCCACTAAACCGGTGAAGCGGAAAAAGGTAAGCGAAGATAAGAGAAAGTACTCGAATGACTCATAAATAGTCATATCTCCGAGGAATTAGTCCAGGCAAACCCGAAGACGATTGTGGATACTAACAATCGAAACGGCGTGAACTAACTTGGCTTGAAATCTCTTAACTTATTATTTTTTGTTCAATTGTTCTATTTTCATTTGTATTTTATTTCACTATCATTTCACTTCAGGTTTTTTTGCTATTTTCAGCTATTCTTTTCTAATTCTTCTTTTTTTTAGTTCTTTCAGGAATTTCAAATCATTTTATACAATATCAGACAACTGAAGTACGAACTAATGAAATTCATCATGTCATGATGTTTCAATTGGAGAGCTATATTTTTTTGAAAACATTAGTTTTTGGGAAAAAAGTTTTCCACATTTTTTGTAAAAGCTTCCATGCATACTTTTCATAAAGTCATTATTCAACTAATAAATACCACAGTTAAATAAATTTATTGATATATCTTCGAACAAACAAAATATTTGTGTCAACCAGACACTGTTAATAATTTGACTATCGATTCCTGAAACGGCAAGAACTTTCAAAACATCAATTCACAGATACTGTCGAAGAATTATGCAAATAAACCAATTAACATTAATGCAGTTTTATGGTGATGAATCCACTCACTTCATTACGTAATACTTTTGGAAACAATGAAGTGAGTTGATTGTTCCCAATGTCAAGGAAGTTTACCCAATAACTCAATTTGTGTACCTTTAGAATGTTTTCAAAGTATGTTTTCTAATATACAGTGACTTTATTCACTTTCGACGACTATGTTGGTTCAAAATCTATTTTTTCGTTAACTAGCTGAAAGTTACTTCTTTGTATGATCTACACATCCATGTATAGATTTACTTCCTTCCTTCCTTTGGAATATTCCCTCATCCTTCTTTTTTGTATTAAGATGGAGTAGTAGAAAGCCAAAAAACTTTGTTTCCCAAAAATTAATCACTACTAAAAAATATAACCTCTTCAATTCAAGAAAGTTTTTGTGTTGAGTAAATTTGAAAAACATCATGCGTATTTTATTTTGAAATCTCAGCCGGAAACTATGGATGAGTATATATCCAAAGCTTCTGAAAGAGAGTTTCCAAGTATCTTGATGGAACTAAACCATGTGTCAGTAAGGTAAGCTAGATTTCTGACTGTTTTTTGATGACCGAAACCCTGTGTATCACGATTCAATTTTCTGGAACGACTCCAATGTTAGTAGCATTGTTGTAGCAACTTTGAAGATAAAGGAGACAGCGCAATTGATACACAGTTAAGCAACATGTTACTTTTTTTATAATTGTCTATAGCATTTTCATAGTTAGCAAAGAATACAACTAGTACGTATGAAAACAGGGTGATTATTGAAAATACTTCTATATATTTCAATGATCTTGTCGAAGAGGGAAAATATTTGAGAGAAATGTTCCATGTCTTAACTAGTTTTCAAGTAATTGACTTGCTAAGCATGTCTAATTATAAAAATAGACTTAAAGAACATAAAAAAAACATTAGGCATAGTAAATTAGACTACTTTTCCGCAAAAATTAGTAATGCTACCAATGAAACTAGAGAAACGTGGAATATAATAAACAATTAGCTTGGCAAACGTGGGTTTTCCTGTGCTGGAAGTAACATCAACCTGAAACTTGAATCCAAAACCATTGGGAAGCCCTCAGAAGTAGCTGAGGCATTTGCTGAGCATTTGTCAAAA
>WOGN01005815.1:0-12888 GCA_015342105.1 Leptinotarsa texana
AAGTCTACCATTCATTAATTTCAGTGAATTTATTTTAGCTCATAACTGATGATCGGATGAGCCAATAATTTTTTAATAATAAAAAATGGAAATATTGTAATTCGTTGAATTTATTAGGATGGATATAGAGTGGGGTGGTGAGAGTGGGTGATAATTTTCGACTGGATTTATCACATTCCACAACAATTTTTCTTTCAGGTACACAATTCAAGTGTCCAGTTTGCCTGGAGAAATCGTACCGCTGCAAATCTTCTCTGAGAAGACATCAGAGGTTTGAGTGTCAAAAAGAAAAGCAGTTTTCGTGTCCAGCATGTGGAAAGAAATATATTCACAAGCATCACGTGACTGAACATTTATTGAAGTGCCCAATTTATGGTATCAGTCGGTTATGGACGTGAATTATTTACGATATTCTGCAATATTTTCCTATTTTATTTTACTCCGGTGTCAGTTCAGAGAATTGAAACTTGAGGTAATGAAATTGGTGCAAAAACCTTAGATGATGACTCAGTTTTTTACATAGTATGAACATATTGTGATATTCAACTTACCCCATATTCCGATTTTCTTGTTGATAAGCTCTTCTTAAACAAGAAATGGAAAAATATAAATGGTGGTCAATATTAATTGTCTGTTAATGATTGTGAATATTGTTCTAATTTATAATTTATAGGAAAATGCTTATTTTCAGAAAAAAAACATTGAAAGGACTCATTTTCAATGATTATTTAATTCAAGACTTGTCGAGTTGTTCAATGTTAATATTTTTATATTATATATTTATCACCAGTGTTTATTTTTTATCGCCTATGAAAATACAAACCATCTGTGCATCGAGCAAATAACAATAAATTACAGGTCAGTGTGAGGATCGATTCGTGAGCGAACTTTTGTTATTCAATATTCTTGGCCGCATTAGGAATCGCAAGGTAAAAAGTGAGACCTTGTTGATTTTTGGTTTGTTGAAATATTTTTGAGGTTTGAAGTTCACAGACACGAAAGATGGTCAATAGTCTCTTTTGAAACATGATTACACTAAACCCATAGAGTGAAGGGATTCTGGCTCCAGAATTATTTGATACTCAGATCAAAAACAGATTCATTCATAAAGGGGATTGAAATACACACCATCGATGTGAAAACAAATATAAATGAATAGGACACTTCCATATCCACAGTAAAGCGACGCCCGAAGAAGCCATTATATGGTGAAACACGTGTTGCGTTTTTGTAAAATCGTTAAGTGAAAATCTCATAATGAAGTGTTTTTCGAATAATTTTTTTAAGGACAAAACACAAGCACTACAGGAAAATCTTTGAGGCGTTCTCAGAGCGGTGCCTGTACGAAAGTAGCGATTCACATTGGATTTCAATCGCTGAGATTAAATCCATTTGGAAAAATGTTCTCAGTGAGTTAATTCCACATAAACGCAGTTCTCCAGATGAAAGAGTTCTTAAACAGTGAACTCCAAGGTGTAAGGAGTTGAACCTCAAAAAAATGACAAGCCACAGTCCATTGTTGTTTATTTTAACCCATAACAAAGTTATCGAAGCAGAAAGCGGAATTATCTGACCTGACATTATTATATTTGGTTCGGAGATATTTATTCTAGGGTTGTGTGGCAATGAATTGAACCTGATTACTTTCACCCCAATTTGAAACCACTTCTAGATCCTCATTGCGCGGTCAATCGCAATAGCTCTTGATTCGTCATATTTCTCGATTGCGTTATTCAAAATATGGGTGACATACGATAGAAGGTCGCCTGTTGATCTTTGTTTCCACAAGCCATATTGATGATAGCTCAAGATGTTGAAGCCTTCCGAATATTTAAGGATATGTTGATTTACGACTTTCTCCATGATTTTTGATATCACTGATAGCAAAGTGGCTGGTCTGTAGCTATTCAGTTATGGATTGTCATCAAGTATCTTATTTCGAAAAATTGCCGTGGTAACATTCATTCCATCACTTCTTGATTTAAATTGATGGATGTAGCCGTTACTAGGTGGTAGGAGATCATAATGATAGGAGGAATGAAAATTTTCTACGTTTTTTATCACTTTTATTTGTAACTAACGTTTACGGGGGTAACTAACGGGGGGTTTATTGTATAAGTTTGTATTGAGAATGTCCATATAGGACGAAACTGCAGTAACGTTAGTTACAAATAAAAGTGGTAAAAAACATAGAAAATTTTCATTTTTTTTCATTACTTCTTGATTTATTCCGTACATGATATGATATGAATATACAGCCTTACGACAGCGTTGATGTATTTCTATCGTGTTCTAGATATAAAGAGTTTTCTATCTACATATACTGGTCGTGCATAAAATGTTGTATGTATTTCGGGCGTGTTAATAGTCCTCGATATCGCTCGGAATATTATTTACACGCTGCAGTCCATAAACGCCTATTTTATGCCCTTGATACATAAATAACTATTATCCATACAAGTGCCAGCCCAAAAAAATTGTAAGGAATAGGGATACGCGGCATATGTTAGTCAACCATTAATTGATCTTCTGGTTACAAAATTACAAATTATTCCATCAGAATATTGTTGATAACAAATACATGTGGATATCCCTTTCCATGGTTAGTTTCTGCGAGATTGTTCTTGCAACTTGAAAACATCGAACTTCGTTAGTAATAGAAAGTAGCATGCTTATAGCTTCATGAACATCACATTAGAAGGTGATACCAGTGTCGTATTTACTATTGCATGCATATTCCGGTAGATATTACATGAAATACGTTTTGATGATGCGACAAAAACCTTAGATGAAAACATTTTGAATGGACCACTGATCTTTTTTCTCAGTTTTCAGGAACATGCACTTTGCGACAGATATTAATGGAAGATATATGTGTCCCAACTGCTCATCTACATACAAGCAAAAGGGTCATCTTGTGAGACACATCAAATATGAATGCGGTGTGGAACCTCAGTTTGTCTGTCAAATTTGCTTCAGGAAATTCAAACACAAGAGCAATCTCAAAGCCCATTACATTATTTTGCACAAAAGGGTAGCGATTTTCGAAGATACTCCAGAGAAAAGCAAGCATGACAGGATTCCTATGCCCTTATTAAATTTAAAGGTGAAAACGGGTCTTTCGCCAAGAGATTATTCTACTTCTTGACCAAAAGGTTTAGTTTCGAACAGTATATTTGAAGTTCCTTGAACATCCCGTAGGTTCTTATTACGACGAGATTAAATGCGATATTCGGAGTTCAAATCCATGATTTCGAGTTTAAAGTCGTAATATCGAGATTAATTTCGAGTTTTAAAGTTGCAATTTCCAAGAAACAAATAGTAAATATTCATGCGCTTCCCAACAAATATTTTAGGAACCGCAATTAGTTGATCCAGCGGAAAACAGTAATGTGAGAAAGTGAGCACAGTAGAATCATAGTTTGTTGCTCTCAGTGAAATGGCCAAAAATTCATATTTCCTCAAGACATATCACAAGAAATAATAAAAAATTTTACTTTAGAACGAAGTTTGAAATTATTTTAGATAACTGAAAGCACAGAATAGCCAGATATTTTTCAAGTTTCTTTCTTGTAATTTACAATTTTAAAACTCGAAATTTTGACTTCAGTCTCGAAACTATAACTTCAATTTCGAAATTTCCAGTTTTTCCTTACCCGCAGAATATCTCCCTCATACCTTCCTACCAATCTGAACAGTTTTGAAAGATGTTTCCTCAAAGTCTGATGAAAATTCCACTTGGAATCTCATTCAAGACAAAACAGATTAATTGCTATTTGAAATTCCTGTTGATGAATCGCATATTTCGTTATATTTTCAGAACTTGCATGACTACAGGAACTCTTTTCCAAGAATCTAACCTCCAATTTTATTGAACCCCGTTTTAAAAATTCTTAGACTTTGTATCAGTCGGGACATTGACAAGCAATCACAAAATATAAAAAACATTAAGATAATCTTTCAGAATTCTTAATCTGTTAATATTTTCAAAGGAACGAGACGTAGTATATCTGAAATTTATTCAGATATATTATTCGTTCTCTTTACAGAAAAATATTTCAGAATTTTCGTAGTATATTTCGTGTTTGAAAGTGATTTTAAACTAAATTGACAATTTCAGAATGATTTTTTTAGTAAGTCATAAAAATAAGGAAATTTTCTGTGATGAGAAATAAATTGGGCGAATCGGGCTATAACCAATATTTGAAATTGATGAATTGTTTTTGATACTCAGTTTCGACACTTACTTGATCGTAAAAAAGACAGTTTCATCCAAAGATATTAAGACCACAAGTTCTGAGATTCAAAAGAACAATTCCATTGTTGCCTTTAATTGTAGCGGTTCGTTATTCTAAGAAAATGAGTGCCTTACTTTTTACTGTTTTTTTCGTTTATATTTTTGAATAAAGTAGTCTGTATTTTGTATGTTCTATTATTTTCAAATGTACCCAAACTCCATGAAAATTCTCTAATTTTTTGGGTTAATTGGTGATTCCGTACAGTGCCAGAGTACTCGACTCAGAATACGACGTTCATGATTCACAATCCCTTTTCGATGTGGTATTTTTTTCGCTCACACGGCTAACCGGACTGCGAAAAGTCATGAGAATCTCTAGGTGGCTCAGAGTGTTATTAACCTAACCAGAAAACGAGGCTAATGACATCAAAAGTCGATGCCGCAGTTACTAAAAGAAAATCCTTTTGAGTTTTGAATAAAATCACCTCAATTTATATCACGGTATGTTTTCTTCCAACGTTGAATTTCACTACGTCCCTGGACAATACATATCATATAACTGACTTTTACTGATAATGATAAAGTGAAGATCATATTTTTTTCATTCGGCTGCAGTAG
Source organism: Leptinotarsa texana (assembly GCA_015342105.1). Lineage (NCBI taxonomy): Eukaryota > Metazoa > Arthropoda > Insecta > Coleoptera > Chrysomelidae > Leptinotarsa > Leptinotarsa texana. The sequence continues at coordinate 4,856 of WOGN01005815.1, forward strand.
TAGAGCCATATTCCAAAAAGAAATATAAATGGCGTAGTGAGTGTGAATATTCAAAATAGAATTTTAAATTACTGCATGAGTTTTTGATTACTCCCAGTAAATATAAAGTAAATAATGTACAATGAAAATGGAAGAAGGTACTGCACATTTCGTGAATTAATGACCTGAAAAGTTTATTGGTGCTGATGAGTGTATTATACACAGTAAAAAATATTTGAGTGTAGTTTCAATAAACCGGTTTCCATAAATTGCACCAATTGAATTCAACACCAAAATACCTGTGAATTGTCATGTTCATCAGGTTTTTGATAATAAAGTGCAATTTATACGGAATCAATTTATAATTACGAAAATCACAGTGTTAGAGAAAAAAACTGAAAGATACTTTCAAGAAAATACTATTCATTATATGGTGTTATCTTACACTGTTTTTCATAAAATAATCCAACTTTATGGAGCCACAATGAAATTATTAGATACTTGATAATTTATAGACTTTTTTCATGAATAAGTTAGTACGTCGTGAGTCATGTGGAAAAAAGGAATCTTCCTGAGAACATTCCTGTTAGCAGCTGCCTGAAATAAAATTATTTATGCAAGGTGAGTTTTGTTCTATTCATTTCTTTGCGTCTACCATTTTAATAATTTCATAACATCCTACATCCACCTTACAATCATGTATGATACCAGTAAATATAAATATAAAATGCTCTGAAAAGATAATTTCACAAATTTGATCCTCTGGTCTCTGAATAATATTTTTTTTCTAATATATTAGAACAGAGAGACATGCCAAATAAATCATTTTATGAATCTGAATATGAACCAATATTAAAATATTTTTTTAGTTGCCTGCTGGGACGCAAGTGAGAAATATTCAAATCATTTTTATTTAAAATAGTTTTACTTAAAATAGTTTCTCTGCAAATACTTGATTAATTTCAGCAGTATATCTAAACTACGAGGAGTGGAGCAAATTATGCAGTAACGTAACCAAATTAATTTTCATGTGATATTTCTTCATACATATGCTTGGCTCTGCATTTTTCAGCGAAATTCAGATTCTGGGGTATGGGCATAGAAATTGAACTTTGATCCGCGTCTGAATTTCAGTGGGTCATTACTTTGAAAAACTTTGGATTATGTGAAATATTTTTGCATTATAGTTATTAAAAAGTACGTACCCATATTTCTTCTTGAATAACGGTATATATGGATACATGTGGTGTAACGTATCATCATCTTGTCTCATCAATTAGAATTTGGAACTTGTGCCATGGAATGAATTACCTGAAAACACTTTTCCCTTACCAGAATAAACGTTTCGTTAACCACGTTAGCATCATCAGAAGATGACTAAAACTACGTGTTACAAGCTATTTCAAGGTTTAATATGTATCAACATGAATCATTATTCGCATAATGACAGTCATTAAATCACTTCCTAGTAGTTTTGTTTTTCGTCTTTTTTTATTCACTACCTGACTCATACCTGTTCTTCACCTTTTACTTACCTATAATCACGTAATATATCTGTAATCATTCCATTTCGTTCGATTTTAATTAACGGTGATGAAGGTTTCATTCCCAAGGGCTCATTGTTCACACTAATAATTAATTAAATGTAAAAAAAGGGAAATATTAGGTATCAGTCAGGTGATTGAAAACAACATGACTAAATACTAGATACTGTTTTAATAAAACTCATTCTGCAAGAGAATGATTCATGTACATGCACTTATAACTATTAACATAGTTTATATCTATGTTTCTGCTAGTTCATCACTAATTAGTGAACTCGTGAATTTCTACAGTGAATTTACTTGAATTCAACATCTACAAGTAAGTTATTTTTCGTAGTTCAACTTCTCAACTAATTAGATCATCAGCAATTATTTTCATTTCAGATATATGCACAGACAATGGTAAATTTACCTGCCGACGTTGTGGAAAATCTTATGGTAGAAAACAACACGTTGTTAGACATGTTCAGTACGAATGTGGAAAACAACCTATTTTTCAATGTATTCTTTGCCCCAGAAAATGTAAACGAAGCGACGTTCTACAATCTCATCTCCGAAATATACACGGAATTCAAGCTCCCCAATCAGAATCTCGTAAAATATTTTAGGTGAATTGGTACCACATTGAATTTTTTTTTAGTTGCGAAAATATATACTTCCAATTCTAATATTTCTTTCATAGCATATTCTAGTAATTTCCTTTCGAGTTCGGGAATAAGATATATTTTTTTCAGTGCGCTATAGGTGCTCTTGTGGAAAATCGTATTCAAGGCCCCATAATCTGAGGACACATCAGAAACATGAATGTGGGAGAGAACCTTTCCTTCAGTGTGAAATTTGTAGTTACAGGTGTTTCAGAAAAAATGTGATGCGGTTACATTTTGAGAAAAAACATGGGTTTGTTAAATTATTTTGATGAAGAAACAATATTCTGAAACGTTTTAAAATATATATATTCTCATAAATGTAAATAGAATAAACGATAAATGAAACAGTGTTATCATGGATTTTTATGATATTTTGTTCCTTTTCAGAATGCGAGAGAAATTTATCTCAGTGATATTTTGATTTCTCAAGGTGGGTTTAATCTTCACGGCAAATTTTCTAATTTTCTTATGATGCGATCAAATATTGTGGAAGAATTTCTTACTTCATATTGGATGATGCTTTTCGAAAATATGCCAATAAATTTAAAAAAAACTGTGACTGTGTGGAGTTTGAGAAGAACAAAAATAATAAAGATGTTGAAAATGCCTATACTTATGAAATCTTCCCCACCTGTGACGTTCTTGATAGAAAATCGAGCCTTCTTCTTTCGAAAGTTCATTGATATTCAGCCTTTGCTTTTACATATCAGCACACGGTGTCTAATTCGATTTGATTTCATTTATGTCAGCCTAGAAACTGTCTAGTATCGTCTGTAAATGAAGATAATCTTCTTGAAATTGCCAAGTTAGTCACAATACCAATAAATAATAGATACTATAGATGGCTTTAAATATGTTCACATATAAAAATACATAGAAGGTCACCAGTATCCAGTAAGTGATGGATCCACGTTTCATCCATTTTCACATATCGACGCAAGAATTCTGGTTTCTCATGTTTAATTATAGCCAAACACTGCTCAGAATCATCAAGACGTTCTTGGTTTTGGTCAACAATGAGCTCGCGCAACAACCACTTTGAACGGAGCTTTCTCATAGCCAAATGCTCATTTAATATGAAGCCAACACGTCACTTTGATATGTTTACAGTGTTAGCTAACTCGCGCAACTACACTGTTCGATCATTCAAAACGATTTTGTGGATTTTTTTATGTTTTCTGGTGTTACTGCCTCATTTGGACGTCCACTGCATAATGTATCATCGCAAACCATTGCTTCACTTGAATGTTATTTTTTCCATCAAGAAACAGTGTAAAATTGAAACACGAAATTCTTTTTGATTCATTGTTGAAAATAAAATACGTAGTATCACTCTTCAGCCCATATAGTGAGTATTGAAAATGTGGGTGGCTATTATGAATAGCTGGAAGGAATTTAGTTTCTCAGACGGTTCATTACATCTAAACTGCGGCATTAACGAGGAGCCAATTTCCGAAACAAGTCTTGAAGTGGTCATTCCAAACCAATGAAATCGATTTTTGCTTGTTATATATAGATAGTTGTGATGTGATAGTCTAGGATTTCCCTGCAGAATCACTACGTCCATAGCATAGTTAACCAAACTCAGATTTTTACTGCATTTGTGAATAGGATAATACAAAATGTGGCCGCAAATATTTTTAATTAAAATAAATGAGTGTGCTTCGAACCACACGACAGAAGTAAAAGTTCGTCAGCTCCATCTATATGTATGTATGTACTTACAATGGTTCTATCGGGAAAACCAAGTAAAATATAAGAAATCTGAAAACAAATTTCATAATAATTGGGTAAATATTAAATAAAAAAAATTGGTACTAACGGATAATTATCTTCAAAATCAGTATTTCATTGTCAAACATAACAGAAAAATGTCAGATAAATTTCCAGCTAGGTCAAGTGTACCCCAATCGAATCTAGGTCCACTTATGTTCATAATTTTCATCAATGATTTACTATCAGCTCTGAAATATTAGATTTTCTTGCTAATGATTTTCAACTCTTCAAATCAGTCCAAACAGTTCGAGACTTCACATATCAGCAAATGGATATTAATAACATTCCTGATTGAAGTTTAAAGAATAAATGTAAGAGCAACTCAGTACTCGCTTTGCTCATCACGAGATGATTTATCGCTGTTTCAACCAACTATTTCATCTAAATAATGAAAGAACTCATTTAAAACTGAATGAAATATTTATTATAATGAAAACGAAAAAATCACCCTAAGGGTAGTTAATAAAATAGTTAAGAAAGATACAAAGAATCTTAAAATGCTCTGGAACCGTTTCTGAAGAGTGATCAATGAATATAAAATGAATACGCATCCGTGCATCCGTATTTGGTGATTGTTTCATATTTTCATATCCTGTAATCGTATTAATTTTGATGTCTATGAACTTGGAATATTAAAAGACGGAATTGTGAATACTGAGTGTTTTTGTTTTAGGGGTAGAAACATCTTTTAATTCATGTATTTGCTTGAACGAATTTGAATTATTTCATGACTATTTTCCATTTTTCCAAGTGATGGAGGATTTCTAGAGGGATTGGCCCGGCCTTTACTCCGGGCCAATCAAGCTTAGTAGCTTGATTTTTCAAATAAAAATATTGACGGCCACTTTTTGACTGGCAACCTAACATAAATGTATTTTCCTATTCAAAAATGTATGTGAAAATTTGAGTTTGATTAACTACGCTATGAACGTAGTGATTTTGCGGTGGGATCCTGTACTAATTCCAAAAGAAAGGCGTTGTTACTCAGGATTCTGATGGATCTACAGTTATCTACCACTCTGCCACTCGTATGTATAAAATGTAAGTCTCGCATGAGAGGCAAGAGTTTGGTGTTTTACCTGAACTTGGGCCAATGTATACAATGTGTCCGAGATAAGGATGGGTAATACGGTAATATTGGAAATCGTGAGAGATACAAAGTCAATTAAATATTCATTTCAGAGCTTATTCAAATGACGTTTGGAAATCTATTTTGAACCCTCTTTATTAGGAACTGGAAAGTGAGGTGATTCGAGCCGAAAAAAAACTTATAATTTTATTATATACTACTGACATTTAATCAAAATACTTGATTTTGTTAAACTTTAAAATGACTGTCGAATTATCAATATATTTGAGAAACCATATTTTCTTCATAAATTAGGAACGTTTATAAAGTTTCAAATGTTTTTTGGAACTTCCATTGTATAACCTCACTTTTCACTGTCTTAAGAAAAGCTTAGAAAGTTTCGTATACTTGGGCATAAAATAACGAAAAACTAACGAAAAATTATTTGACTGACAATGTCAAGTGAAAAAATGCTGAATACTACTGAAGCTTCTATTCTCTTTATCATGTTTTAGTAGGTATGTCTGATTTTTGATAATATTTTCAGTGTCAGTTTTTTTATTCATTCAGTTTTCTTCGTGATTAATGTGTATCATTTCTAAAAATATTCTTCACAATTGTATTCATTTCTTTATTTAAAATATGTAGGTTTTCAAAATTCATTCACCTAGAACATAAAAAAAATGTACATTATATCACGTATAATGGCAACTTTAAAAATATTATCCACCTGAATTCTGGGTACATAAATAAAATAGTGTAAAGAAAATATGTTAACAATATTCTTATGAAATTTTTGTTGCAGCCGGATTCCGATGCGAATTTTGTAGAAAACTCTATAGAAACAAATCAAGTCTTGTCAGACATTTTCAATACGAGTGTGGAGTGGAAAGACAATTCAAGTGTGAAGTGTGTCTCAAAAAGTTCAAATTGAAACACCATTTGGTCAATCACTTGAAATCAAAATGTACAGAAAAGACATACTATGAAATGGTTCAAATTTAAAAACGTTTCTGTGTAGCACGAAGTCATACCTATTTATTTTAGTCTACTGAATGTTGTGCAATTATAGGGAATAATGGAAGATATTTATTGTCTGTCCCAATATTCAATTTACATTCCGAACATCGCCTCTTACTGAAGTTTGAAATTTTTCATATCATATTTTTGAAAAAACTGTTTTTTTTTCTCGAAAGAAAGTTGAAATAAAAATGTGTGCTGGAGCTATTATTGAACGATGTATTAAGTTTTTTTGACAATGTTCTCAGTGAATATTACCATGTTTTTAAGTTCATGAGGATCTTCTTATTTTATATTATTCTTTCAATCATAGCTCATTCTCACTTTGTATGTACATATTCAGTTGCTTATTGCTTGCATATAATATTGAATAAGGTTTTGCCCTTGTATATACATATTAAGTTGCTTGTTGTTTTCTGTCAAGCCCTTCTAATGAAAATACAGATAATATTCGATGCTCTTTTGCCCTTGTACATAAATATTCAGTTGCTTGTTGTTTTATTTTAAGCCGATCAAATGAACGTACATAGCATATTCATTACTGTTTTGCCCTTGTATATACATATTTAGTTACTTGTTTCAAGCTCATCAAATGAACATAGAGATAGTTCAGCAGAATGATGAAAACAGTCAAATCTTCTTTGTTGATAGTTGGAGAACTGTCAGTTAACTGAAGAAGATGAAAGTGTCGTTGAAAAAGATTTGGGTTTTGAAATAAAGGAAATATCGAAACTTTCCTGAAGAAGAATTTTAAGGTTGAAATGAAACCTTGGGTGTAGACTAAATCCAAAACAGGTAGTGCTCCTAAACATCACCATTGCAACACTCTTTTCGACGTGAGTTCTGGTGTTTGGAAGCTGTGCTTGTTTTTGTTTTTCAAGACATTATCATTATCAGACTGTGATACATTGTATAAGAATAATTAGAAGACATATCATATCAGAACATACTTCTTTACAAGGTACAGTATTTAAACTTAAAAAAATAATTATATTACAAACAGATAGAGGACGAGGCCCAGATACAAAGATAATACCTAGATGATACGTCAATTTTCTCAAAGACAAAACACAAGCACTACAGGAAAATCCTTAAGGCGGTGTCTGTGCGATAGTAGCGATTTACATTGGATTTCAATCGTTGGAGATGGAATCCATTTGGAAAAACGTTCTCAGGAAGTTTATTCCACATAAACACAGTTCTTCAGATGAAAGAGTTTTTAAACAGTGAATTTCGAGGTGTACTGAGTTGAACCTCAAAACGATGAGCAGCCACAGTCCACCGCGAATTTCTGATATGTAACACTCTTGGTGGAATCAAAGATGCCAAGTATCTATATCTATAGAAAGAGAGACGAATCTCTAAACTTTCTTCGATGTTCCAGACTATCAAGGTTGCACGTGATGTGCGTCTCCAATGAGACGGATGGCCCTTTTCTGGATGGAATCCAGCAATTTTGAGGGCAGAGTCCCATACATGAGAACAATACTCCAAAGAAAGTCTGATCTGAGCTTTACAAAGCATCAAAAGTTGCTGAAGTGTGTACAGTTTTCTGTTTCGGAATAGTGTTCCAAGCTTTTGAGAAGCGGCTTTTGCAATTCCAGCGACATGATTGTGCCAAGACATATTGGTGTCCACTCCAACCCCCAACAAACTTTTTGAAGCAGAAGATATATTTATTTTCTTGGAGAAAACCGATGCCTGGGTTTTTGTAGCATTGAATTGAGCCTGGTTACTTTCACCTTAATTCAAAATCACTTCTAGATCCTCATTACGATATGCAACCTCCTGCTGCCGGTGAAGATGTGCCTGCGTAGCCGATGTCTGGAATCCAAATGGAATGACAAGACAAGTGTGCTGTCGTCAGCAAAATAATATATTGAATTCTGTTTTTTTTTTCAATGAGCAGTTGATATACAATAAAAAGAATGTTGGAGACAATATGGATCCCTGGGGAACACCAGTGTTGATGGTGAAAGTATTCAGAAGATAACCAGG
>WOGN01005816.1:0-12887 GCA_015342105.1 Leptinotarsa texana
AAATAAAAATAAAACTTCAACATCCTGTATCTTGGAAACGAAGCGTTTCCGGACATTTATTCATTTGGACAATTCATATTAGAATATTGTGAGGAATTACCTCCTGAAGTTTGCAAAAGTACTTTTGAATCACCCTGTATATAAAAATGGATGTTTGTTGGTTGGTTGGTAAGTGATAAACTTCTACATCGCTCAACCGATCGTAATGAAACTTGACATGTATAAGTAATTTTCCATAGAGAAGGTTCTTAGGCTATCAATTTTTCTGTAACTCGCCACTAGAATTTTGAAAGCACTGTTCTATAACGCTGCGCACGCCCAAGTTCGTTGATTCTGATTCTGTCAAAACATTGGAACAGCAGCGATACAGCAACATAGTACTAGTTACTCATAAATAAAAGTAAAACTTTTGAATAAATGGAAAGATTAATACTAATACAATATATACTAGTGAAAGAAAGTGACACAATAATTGGAACACAGTTAAATATATAATATAAATAAAACGATGTAGTGTGTGGTTTCCTAATTGAAATGATAGTACCTAATCATGTACATGGAATTCAAGTATTTCTTCTGTCAACAAAATCGGAAACTACTATCCTAGTTTGAGAAAAAATGAATAGTCTAGTCTTAGTTTTTGTTCCGAAAGTACGAATCTCCTCTCAGCAATATTATTATACAGTTTCGGAGCCAGGTAACTATATAAGAGTGTTAGAAAATAGATTTTTGTGTCTGGGGAATGACATGATCATTATTTCTGCGGGTGTTGTGCGAAACGGTAGAGCGAAATTTCTGTTCTTATGGTAATGGATGATAATTTTATAATAAAAAAGCGAATATCAAAAACTTTTGCTACGTTGAACAGAGTTTCAATTGAATAATAAGGCGGTTTGGACAATATTACTTTCAGGATTTCGGAATTTCAGAACTTTTCCCATTAAAATTGAATTAGAAAGAATGATACATATCAAAAATATTAATTATCAAAGCTCTTCAACATGAAAAAACAATCTGACATAATTAGATTTCCCTACATGAGAGTTCAAAATAATTAAAGTGGCAATTTCCTAAAATCACTCCCTGAAATAATAATTTCATTACGGACCTGTGCACTAAATATATTTTCCACCAAAAAAGTTGCAAAATTTCAATGAAATTCCCATTTTATATGGATGTCACATTTTTCTTGGAAGTATCACTACTCAAAGCTAGATGTCACTGGCTAGTGCATCTAACGGTTTTCCATAATATGATACCAATTGTTTACTTTTCTATGGTTTCTCAACAGAATTGTTTTCACAGACATTAACCGAAAAATACTTAGTATTCTGTGCATTGACCAACTATGTCATTTCTTTTCTACTATGATTAATGCAAACTTCATGAGTGAACTGAATTAAAAACTGCATATGGTCGCCATCTAGTGCTGGGAGGTTAAATGTATTTTCGATGAGTTCTTTCGAATTCATGAAGTGACCTTTTTTTCATGCACCACTAAATTGATTCTGGAAGCATTGTCTGAAGATTTATAGTCAGTCAACCTTATGGACATTGTCTAAAACTTAGACAATGCTGGAAGTTTGAAAATCTTTCTTTTTCTATAATACAGTAGGTACAGCATTTTGTGTTTTTCATGTACATTCACTTTCAAAATTTCTAGGCAGTTTGTCGACTAGCAAATCTAGAAATAGGTAGAAAGTAAGTATAAAAATTGGCCTAACATTAATCGTGGAGCGATTTTGGAAAAACCTAAACTTTCAATTACAAAATAAATGATATTTTTTGCGACATATGAATATACAGTGTGACCCATTTTTAATGAAAACACTCCCTAAAATTTGAAGTTGTAAATCGATTTTAATATATTTTTTTCAAATGCCAACCTTGGGACAAAATTTGAAATGTTTATTAAAGTTTCAGGGAATTTTTTCTTGGTCGAAAATCGGGATTTTTTATTAGGGATTTTTTAATTGAATAAATCACTACGCCACTGGATTCAGAGGGACTCTAAATAGGTGTGACCAGAATTTCATGAAAAAATATTCATAATTAACAAAGTTATGACAACTTAAAAATTCGAAAACTCACACAGCTAACAGTCACAATTTATAATTTTTTTATGATTTCAACAATAAAGTGCCGCCAGATGAAAAATACAGATAGCGTTAATATTTTTAATGAGAATAACGGAATTACGTTCACACAATTCAACTAACAATGAAACAAAAAATTTTAATAAACGTAACTAATAAATAATTATTGAAATGTTTCGATTCAGTGCAACAATTAATTCTAACTCATATTCTAGTAGCCTCAACTAATCCACCACGTATTTCGATACATGTGTCGTAGCGCTTACCAATGTTTCTAATTACGTTCTTTAGTTCTTGAGGGCTAATATCTCCACATACCTGTCGAATTTTTGCACAACGTCATTTCTATCTCTTGAACGGTTTTTGTAAACCTTTTGTGTCAGAAGTTCCCAGGGAAAAAAGTCCAAATCTGTGAGGTCTGGAGATCTGGGACCACCACGGCCTATCCATCGGTTTGAAAAATGTTCGTTAAGCCATTGCCTCACAGCTCTGGCATAATGAACTGAACCCCCACCTAACTGGGCAATTAAATTTGATTGTTCATTGATTGGCAGCTTGTGAATAGCATCAAAAGTTTTAGAAACCTCTGCGCATTGATGTTTTCCTAAAAAAAGGAAGGACCAATAATTCGTTCATTCAATATCCCACACCAGACATTGATTTTTTGAGAATACTGGCTTTTACAGTTTATTACCCAGTTAGGATTATCCGCACTACTCCATTTGTAGTGAAAGTGGCTTGGTCGGTATATAAAATAGTTTTTAGGAAATTTCTATTGTTTAAATGTTTCCCTTGGCCCCATAAACAATATTCCAGGAGTCTTGCTTCGTCGCCATCTTGAAGTGTTTGTAAAAATTTTGGCTTGAAAGGTTTAATATTCTTCGCCTTGAGACATCTTCGAATAGTTTCTCGTAGAATATTCAAAACTAAAGTGGCATTTCTCATACTGGCATTATGATTATTTCCGAAATAATCTAAAATGATTTGATCATTCCTGTCATTCCTGTTTCGTCTTTGTACAGGATTACTTTTCAACATCATTTTTGATACTGCACCAGTTTCATTGAATATTTTATTTATTTTATTTAACGTACCGCAAATACGAGAACGAGCTGGATGTCTCCCTTTAAATACTCTACAAACCTCTCTAGCACGTCTAATGTCATCTCCCGAATGGCGTACAATTTAGATTTTCTGTCTTACGCTCAATCTTGCAGCGATGACACAAAATAATTCGAAGAATTGTGAGGTGAATATTATTGACAATAGTACACTTAAATCTTTCACAAGTGAAACTGTAATATCATTTCCATGGCAACTAAGATTTAAATTGAAATATTAGGTCTTAGTTTTAATTAATTTGCGTGAAAAGTTGAATGTAATTCCGTTATTTTCATTAAAAATATTTACGCTATTCGTTTTTCTTTTTCATCTGGCGGCACTTTATTGTTGAAATCATAAAAAAATGATATATTGTAAGTGTTAGTGTGAGTGTGTGAGTTTTCGAATTTTTGAGTTGTCATAACTTTGTTAATAGTGAATATTTTTTCATAAAATTTTGGTCACACCTATTTAGAGGCAATCTGAATTCAGTGGCGTAGTGATTTTTTCAATAAAAATAATCGCTAATAAAAAATCCCGATTTTCGACTAAGAAAAAATATCGTAGTATGCCCTGAAACTTTAATAAACATTTCAAAATTTGGCCCAAGGTAAAATTATTAAATCGGTCAACAACTTCAAATTTTAGGTGGGTGTTTTCATTAAAAATGGGTCACAGTGTATAACTAAAAGTGTCGAAGGGGCGCTGAAAATAATACCGTATTGAGGAGCAGGATACAAAATGGTCAATAATTTGAGTTGTCTCTATTCACAGAGAGTAAGCAATTCTTAGTTGGGAAAGGTTAAAACTTTGATAGAGCATCGAAAGAGCTGTTCATTCATCCATCAGATCTAGACATGAAATTAAAGAACAAATCAATCAAACCAGAAACATAAGGCAAAAACAAAGGGAATATCACTATTTCTAGAGAGAGTGAGAGTAAAAATTCGAAGATGTTCTCCCAAAAAAGAAATACATGAAATTTTCAAAAGATCCTGCGACCTCCACAGCAAAAAGGGGTTTCATACTCCGACTGATCAGCTTTTACTTCAAAACAGTAAGTTGTTTCACTTATTGAACTCCCGAGGATATTTTTCTCAGAATTATGAATTCAACCACTATCAATCTACGAGTGAGAAAGCAAGAAATTGCACCTTGCCTCACAAAAACACCGAGCCAATATATTGTCATTAGGGGGCAGTAAGGTTAAAAAAGTTGATCTACAAATCGAGGGCAAAATTATAAGCAGAAGGGGAATCTGAAATATTCATGACCAGTGCATATGGGAATACTTCAATGACAACTTTACTGGTAGTAGCAAAAAATCATTCCATAAGATCATATACTTTCGAAATGTGAACTGAAATAGAGAACACATAAAAACTTGCAGGATGGTGAGAGGCAAATGCTGAAGATAAACAACCAGAAATGAATCAAGAGAGTAACATAAAACTAGAGCATACCGTAGTCTACTGTGAAAAAAGGTATGGTAGGTAGGTCTAAAATGAGTGAGTCTATTCGACCCTCCACCGCAACCCATAAGGGTTGCCGATTAGTTTGTATGGTGGATGGTCTTTCAGGTCAGATGGTGAGAGTACGGATCTGCCAAACTCAATGAACCTGATTCGGTCCCCAGCGGGGCAGGCACAAAGTATATGCTTTGCAATTTCATCATTTTCCAGACAGAGGCGACACACACTGTCTTCCGACAGTCCAAGTCTCTGCATGTGATGATTCAAATGATAGTGACCTGTAAGAAGGCCTGTTAGACATCATAGTTCATCCCTACTGTAGCCTTCCAGGCCAGTATGGCCAGGAATCCAGACCAGAGACAATCTGTTTAGTTTTCCTATCGAGGAGAGTCTTTTTTGGCAGTTTGCTACCAATTTAGACGTTGCTCGGTAGGAGCCAAGAGCTTCAAACGCCGCTTGACTGTCCGAGATATATTTTTACTGATTTGTGAGTGAGACACAATTCAATAGCGTAAATTTCCGCTTGAATTACAGTCGCATAGGTTGCTAGGCAGGTAGATTTCTCTGTCCTGGGTCTGCGACTGAAAACACCTGCACCAGAACCTGAGGGTTTTTTTTTGATCCATTTGTGATCCATCTGCTCTTAATATTTCCTTCTCCCAGAGGATCCAGTCCTCTCTACTCGGGAATAGTACTTTATAAAGCAGTTCGTAGTCGACAGTTGGAGGCATAAAGTCAGAGGTCATTTCCAGAATGCTGTAACTTCTAGTGTCAACCAAGTCTGTTGCACTCTGCATTGAATTGATTTGTGCAATTGGTATTATCCTAAGAAGTAGTTCATTTCCGAAGCGCGTTCACCAAACTTACGGTGAAGGTAGTTGGGAGAGATGAATGAAGCGAAATTTTATTTAGAAATATTTTTTTTCTAGGATTATTCGATGTTTCATCATTTAATTAACAACTATTTTAACGCTCTCATATGTCATGTATTTCCTTTCTGTTTTCTTTTTCTCAATTTTCAAATAGAGTACGTTCTCTTTAGACTTTACAGTAATTGTGAATGAATATTTCAGCGTTTATTTCGTATCTTTGAAAATTTCATGAGTTGCTCATTATTCCAGCTTATCAAAATCTCGTTAGTTCCTTATCTGAGAGGCGCCTACTAGATATGCATTACGCCGCATCCAATAATCATAATCAGAAATTGAAAGCAATATAATCAAGGGTAACATCGATTTGGTGGGGGCGAACAACCCTTCCTTGCATATATACATTTATCATGATGAAACGGTGAGATCGTCGGTCGACATTGCATCCTCACCTATACGGTGCGCTCAGGGCCATTTCAGAGCTCAAACGAATCTCCTATTCGACGTTGAAATACGGCCAAAGGTCCTAAAAGCTCTATGCCAGGAGCGAGCCGTCTACTAAACTGATGAGAAATGAACATATAAAGTATGCTGTCAGCCGGGCTGATGGACGAGTCTTTCACATGTCGCCAGAAGTCTGTTCTGTCTGACGCGAGAATTTTTTGAGTGCCTACCTGCCCGTTCTGTCTCCTTCGAAGCCCGGTTGGAGATTTCCGTAAAGCTCGAGGGTGTTTTGGAAGCGTCCAGCATGTGTATCGGTAAGAAACGCGTAGTGAATCGCGCAGAGATGGTATGTGTTTGATTTGAGTGAATGGGTCTATTTGAAAGTAATTACTTGTTTATTTGATACAAGTCGACCTTTTGCTTGGTTCTACGCGACCGTTTATTTGGTTTGTTCATCAGAACTGATGAATTATTTGGAACAAAGGCGGATTTACGAGTATTAATCAGACATATCGAACAAATCTAGAATGTTAGTTTATGCCATTATTTCAATAGGAAATTGGTAGTGACATTGCAAAAAGGACGTTCTTCTAATCGGCGGAACAAAATGCGTATAATTGAAGAAGTGGATAGTTGAAGTTTGTTATTTATTATGTTTTCATCGTCTATACACTCAGATGGTACATTAGAAAAGAGGTTTTTTGAATGTTCCATGAACGATAGAAATTGTTAAATAAATATACTGTTTTTCCAATGGATCTTTCTGAGAATTATCATCTGTCACAATATGAAAGAATAAAATTTGTAAATTTATGTACAAGTATAGAGAAGGCAAACTTTTAGTTCACGCAGATAGGTTACTTTTTTACGTAATTCTAAATATTGAATATGTTCACAAAGAGGTATAGTTCAAGTAAACGACATAATCAACCTACCTTCCAACGGCTCTCCTTTAATGGTATAGTTAGGAAACTAACTAATTTCGTTATTCAATAATCATTTCTGATTACATATGAATCACAGTTTGTTTAATTAAAAAAATATTCAAACACATTTCAATCTTCACCAACCCATTATGTGACAAGGCAATCCAACAACATTAAGTTGCCAATACCTAGGACATCACTCATAAGAGATTCCATTATTTATAATGGTTGCAAAATGTTCAACCATTTGCCAAATAATTTAACAGAACTAAAATCTTTACAATGCTTCAAGAAAGCTGTGAAAAGTTTTTTAAGTGACAGACCATACTATAAAGTACAAGAATTTAATAATGATAATTTAAAAAAAAATATCTTTTTATTCATTTGATATTTTGAATTATGGATTGGAACATATGGTTCCGTCAGATGGCCTGTAAAATCACCCAACTTAATCCCCCATAGACATTTTAGGTCCTCGCAGGTTAGCGAAAGAAGTGCTATAAAACACAGGATGGGGAAAAACTTTTGTCTAATATCTACTGAGATTTTTATTTGTTACGACTGGTTTCGGTTTATTGAGTTTACTTCTGAAGACCAGACTGGTAACACTTTTCTCAACACCAATTGGACTGGTGGGGATGAAATATATTCATTTCTAACCAGATCTTCGACTACTTATATTTAACAGTGTACAGTTCCACTTTTAATTATACATCAGTGATTCCTTGATAACAATTTAGCTGAACATTTTTCGTAAAAAATTTCGATTTCAACAGAGTGATTCAATCGTGGTGAGCTGTTTGGATCGGGATTCTCGTGTCTGATCATATTCTCATGTCACATTCTGTTATTTCCAGACATTCGAATGCATCCAAAAGTCAATCTCAACATTCTCAGCCTAATTTATTTTATGATCATTCTCCAAACTGTGTGGACTTTTCAAATCGACGAAATTGGATATGTGCGGTGTGGTCTTTGAAAAGAGTTTCAACGGGTTGTTTCGGCTGACCAATATACTTTTTGTTACATGCCAAAGAGCTTATTTTATGTATTATTTTCTTTGTATCCAGGTTTGCCTAGTTAAAATGAACAAACAGTTTCGAGAGGCACTTTCAGGTCCAGCAGAAAGTTCGATCTATAGTCCATTAGTGTCTCTTCGTTCATATGGAATAACAATGACCTTTGCCTTGGCATTTCCTTGAAAAGTCGAGAATTTGCGGAAATGCTTCTTAAATTTAGGTTTCCTTAATTTCCATTTGGAGAGCTATCAGGAATGTATCTAAAAGTACTGGTACTCTTCCTGGGTAAATCAAATCCTAAAAAAAGTTGCCTTTAATCGCCATCTAGGTACCTGGAAGGAACCAAGTGATTCCAAGTGATTATATTCAATGTTATTTCCTGGGAACATCAAATCCTTAAAAAAGTTGCCTTTAATCGCTATGTAGGTACCTGGAAGGAACCAAGTGATTCCGATTTATTATATTCAATGTTACCATTTTAGCAGGTACAATTTTTTGTTTTATTGGCATAATTTTTAAACTAAATTGGCAATTGTATATAAAAAAAATGTAAATATTTGAAAATTTCAGTCAAGTCAATACAGTAGGTATCTAGCAATTCCTCAAACCTACTAAATTGTATCATTCGCCTTGGTAAATTCCCAGCCCACTCTGTAATTAACATGTCAACAAGTTTGCGTTAATGAAGTGAATTCAAGAAAATTAAACGCGAAACCGTCGACATTTCATCGGTACCACTTTCATAAGGATGAAGTAGTTGCCATCTTGATATCTACTTTATGCGCATGGTTCGCAAAATTGTACAAATCTGATAATGGAAAAGCGTATTTTTCCCCGTTTTATCATCTCGATTCTGTCTGGATCTATCGAAATTTGCATGCGAATCGTCGATCGGAATCGAACGAAGCGATATTTCTACTTAGGTTTTGCAATAAAAACTTTGACTTTATGTTAATTAAGCGGCATATATTCTTCGGAATATTGTCGTGGATAATTAAGACTTGTCGTGTTATAGGCCCGGCTCGGATGTTATGCGGATTTGCATGGTAATGCGTCGTTATTGGCCGAATGACCTAGCAGAACTGGCATGGTGTTTGTTTAGCAGATTGATCGAAATACGGTTTGCTCGGAGAGCCCTTCCTTCTGCAGAGTATAATTGAATTGCCATGTGGGATTGGTCAATCTGGATTGATATTTTGGTAGATTTTTTTTTCGTATCGACTCATTCGTCCCTCTGACGAAAAACAGTTCAAAGGATAAGGGAGCAAGGCTCCAACCTGACTGAAACCAAGACGACTATCGTTCGTTTTTTTTGTATCAAGGGAAATTTAATTTGAACGTTGTTTCTTTATTTGAAGAAACCTTTGGATAGTATTGGTAAATTTTCAGGAGAGAAGTTTTTAGACAAAACCTATTTGGCTTTCATTTTTCCAGCTTTATACAAAAAAATTGGGCCCTTTGAATGTGTGGGCTGAAAAGTGCCAGTACTAAGAACGAAACAAGCATTTTTTTTAATTGAATTTATTTATCAATCACTCCAGCCACGCAATCACTCCAGCGCCGCTCTGACATTTACATTTCAATACCTTTTGTAGAACGATTCATTTTTTGCTTCAAAAGACCTCAGTTTCAGCGATAACGTATTCATTCGAGCGGAATTTCTTACCGGTGAACATTTTTTTGAGGTCGGCGAACAGCCATTAGTTGCTGGGAGCCAAATCTGGTGAATACGGTGTATGTAGGAGCAATTTGGAGTACAATTCATATAGTTTTGCCATTGTTTCAATGGACTTTTTCAACATAGTCTCTTTTCAACTCTACACACTGCTCCTAGCTATTCTCCCATCTCTGTTACATGTCCAAATAGTACTCAAGCGTTTTTATCTGCAAAATAATTGTTCACAAGTGCAATTTTTAGATGAGGAAACAATAAGAAGTCGCTTGGAGCTAGATCTGGTGAGTAAGCTGGATGGTCGAGCACTTCAAACCGTAATTCGTGGATTTTAGCCATGGCAGTCGCTGAGATGTGAGACGGTACATTGTTTTGATAAAACAAATTTTTTTTCTTCGCCCCATGCGGTCGTTTCTTTGCAATTTCGGTCTTCGGCCAATGTGGTCTTACGGTTGGGGTCGCCGGACTCCTGGTCAGTGGCAGAAATAAGTAGGGTGAGGGGAACTAAAACTTCCAAAAGCCTTTGCAAAACATGTCACCGTGGAGCAGCTTAGATATAAGCAATCGTGCCGACAGCTGAATGGCCGCAGGGTGATATGCGGTTACGAAAGATCCCCTTGGGGAAGTGAGCGAAACCTCATTGTTATCATCTTACCTCTGGTAATGCAAGGCTCTGCCAGAAGTGACCAACTCTTTCCTTGCTACTCGTGGGAACACACATGAATGAAACAAAGAAAGACAGAGACAACAAAAGCAAAAATCAATCCTGAGGCTGGACAGAAGTGCACACCTTAATCTGCGGCGGTGGCTGGGGATGAACAGAAATGTCCACTCCAATCTACCGCTTGCAATGAGGCTAGACATAGCAGATCACCTCGTGATGCGCCGAGGCCAAAAGGAGAAAGAGAGCGAAGGAGGCAGGAGTGGCAGCAACTAGAAGTGCACCCTCTTCCTCCCTCACTCCATTCCCAACACCAAGGGCACTGCCTGAGGCGGGCGCCAGAATCTCCGCCTGGAATAAAGGCAAGGAACCGGCTGCTCCTGTAGGAAAGCTTCCTCATTTGTGCATCTCCACCGAGGGAACCCCAAGAAGGTTGAAGAACACCTGCCAATATAAAGGAGTTGTCTCATAGTGACCTGTTCATCTTCCTGGAAAGGACAGGAGGGACGATGACCCAGGAGGACAACTCCTTGGGAGGATGTACAATGGGTCACATGTGGCCTAAGTGCTGTAGGTCTACACTAACCCTCCCTACTCTAGAGATATAGATACACCATGCACATCCCGAAATACCGAGGCTGTATCCTTTCCAGCCGGTTGTTGTGCTTTAGCGCGCTTTCTACGAGTTTCATCAGATGCTCTCCACTTGGTGATCATTTTAATTCCGGAGTATACAGATGGATCTATGTTTCATCTAGTATTTCATATCCATGTTATGTTCAAACATGGCCAAACGCTGCTCAAAATCATGAAGACGTATACGTGTTTCTGGTCAAAGGTGAGTTCGCGCGGCAGATTTTTCTCGTAGTCAAATGCTCATGCAATATAATGTCAACACGTTTTTTTGATATCTTAATAATATCATCTAACTTCCGCAACTTCACTTTTTGATCATTCAAAACGATTTTGTGGATTTTTATGCATTCTAGTTTTATTGCCTCATTTGGACGTCCACTGCGTTCTGCATCATCGGTGTCTCTACGACCACGTTTGAAGTCGGGAAACGTTTATTTATTGTTTTTGAATTTCACTTACATGGACTACTATCATGGCGGACATCGAAGTTTCATAATAAACACTTGTCTTGTTAACTTATCAGCACTCGTTTGGATATGTTAGAAATAAAAATTTTTCCGTTAACCAGCTATCGCGCTCCTGCAAACGATAACTCTTAAAAGTTGAAACTTGTGTGAGCTAAGGACTAACGAGGTATTACCTTTTAACGTGTGATTCCTAACACGGGTTGGACGATAGCAAGTGGAAATCGAGCGTTGAGCCTGAAGCTTGACCATCGACTTACACATCAGCCAATTGACTGTCACAATGACGGCACATTAAATCATTCACATGCTCATTTGTGTCAATTCCATTTGTAGAACCTGTTCCAGAATTCAATATTTTCTCAATGTTTGCCTACCGAATAAAATTGTGTTCAAAAACATTTCGTAAAGTACAGTGTACATTACTTTTTTTTGGTTTTCGTCAATAATGATTGCAGGAATTTGATGAATTACACGAAAAATAAAAGTTTGAGGTTTAGCACAAAAATGTTGAAAATAAATACAAATGAATAAAAAATAATAAGCGGATCTAGTATTTTGTGAATATATCGAGAAGTATGGTGAATACTTAAAATATGAATACATTTTCTACAAAAAGTCCCCACTCTCAGTACTTATTATGACAATATCGAGCACACTGCTCGATTCGCTCTCTTTTTAAAAAATACATATTATTCAACCGATAAAACAAATATTGAGCCTTGTATTCTCACGAGCAAGTTGACTCAAAAATACACTTCTTTGTATTCGCAACTTTTTATTCCAACGTTTTGTTGATTATTTACGCCTTCTTCAGGACTTCAGTAAATATAATAGTTCAAATATAAAAACATCACTGAGGTTATAATAGTCTGTTTAAAAAAAAACTCCAGTACAATACCAGTTCTGATTAGTAATCTCACCCTAACTGAAACGGAGAGTAATGCCAACAGAATCACTTAGAAATTTTTGATAAACATCTCGAAAAATAATTCTTTCAGTGGAATATATGATCGATTTTTAGAAATGTCTTCACATAGTTACCGACAAAAAAGTGAACCTAAAACGGATTTCCATAGTTCAGATATTATGGTATATACAGGAATTTGTTGCTGATGCATAAACTTACTTTCAGGTAGCGTGAAAAACCTTTCAGATCATTCACTGAAAATATTTGTTTTCGAATCAGAATAGAAAGTACATTCAAGACCCCGTTGATTTTCCAACAAATTTCAAATGTGTTGTTGTAATTATGATTGTTTCGACTTAGTTCATGCACGGTAGAGAGCCAGCTCAATTCAGAACTTTGGTTCGTGAATATTCAATTAAAAAGTTATATCACAACCATACCGTTGGAGGACAGTGGTGGCCATACCACTGTTCCAATATTTTGACATAATCAGAATCAACGAACTTAGGCGTGCACACCGTTTTAGAACAGTGCTTTCAAAAAAATTGTTCTACAGCGCCATCTAGTGGCGAGTTACAGAAAAATTGATAGCCTGAAAACCTTCTCTATGAAAAATT
>WOGN01005817.1:0-12884 GCA_015342105.1 Leptinotarsa texana
TTACAACCTTCGGCATCTTATTTGCAAAATGTCATATATAGTATGATGGAAATAGTGAAAGTAGTTTGGGCTTTATTCGCTAAAAGTTAGTTGAATGTGATGAGAAATAGTGATCTATACTTAGTTGTGAAAACAATGCATATATCAAGATCTATGAATTTTTTCCTCCTATCAGTTAAGCGCGTATCGCGTTACAACCTTCGGCATCTTATTTGCAAAATGTCATATATAGTATGATGGAAATAGTGAAAGTAGTTTGGGCTTTATTCGCTAAAAGTTAGTTAAATGTGATGAGAAATTGTGATCTATACTTAGCTGTGAAAACAGTGCATATATCAAGATCTATGAATTTTTTTATTAGAGAATTTTCGAAAATATACTGAAAAAGAAGTGGATTGTGCTGTCAAATAAGAATATTGAAAAAAATATCGCATGAAATTTGAATGTCAGAATTCAAAAAAGATCATTCGAAACCATTTTGAATGTAGTTGAGAAATTGTTTGCTGAAATATGATTGATAGAAAAGAGATTTGAAAGAAATAAATAGGGAGATGTATCATTATTTGGTAGACGTAGTCGATCAGGTGTGCTAAGCTCTGGAACAGTAGGCATCTGACCCTAATTTTCATGACAAAATCATCTTCAGCGATGAGGGCCATCCAGATCGTGCGATGTTACTCCATAAGAATTGCCACAAACCACAGCGGTCCTTTTGAAGGACAAAACATAAGCACAACAGAAATATTCTTAAGGCGCTCTAAGAGTGGTGCCTGTGCGAAAGCAGTGATTCACATTGGATTTGAATCGCTGGAGATTATATCAAATTGAATAAACGTTTTCAGGAAGTCCATTCCACATATAAACGCAGTTCTCCAGATAGAATGTTCTTAAGCAGTGAATTTCGAGGTGTACTGAGTTGAACCTCAAAACGATGAGCAGCCACAGTCTGTAGCGTATTTCTCATATGCACCGCTATTGGTGGAATGAAATGTGCCAAGTCACTTGAACACTTCCTGTGAAAGTATATAATGAAGGGAGACAAATATCCAACCTCTCTTCGATGTTCCAGGCTATCATGGTTGTACGTGATGTTCGCGTTTCCAATCAGGCAGATGGCTTTTTTCTGGATGGAATCCAGCAACAGTATATTTAGGGGGCAGAGCTCCATACATGAGAACAATACTCAAAGAAGGTCTGATCTCAGGTTCATAAAGCATGAAAAGTTGCTGAGGTATATACAGTTTTCTGGTTCGAAACAGTGTTTCAAGCTTTTGAGAAGCAGCCTTTGCAATCTCAGCGAGATGATTGTACGAAGACATATTAGTGTCCATTTTAAATTTTTATATTTTATTTAATCACCATAAGACTTCGAATTTACCCTGTTCATCTGATGACAGCAGCTATATAATAATCCTTCCAAATATTTGAGCTGTAAACCCACTTTGCATATATTTTTTTATTCTGTTACCTAGTATATTAAAGCATTTGTGTTGTTCATTCATTGTTTTCTCTCAATACCTCCACCCACATTATTTCATTTCAAAAAATGAAATAAATATCGATAATTTTTGATAATTAACAAAATAACAATCATATTCTCTCATTAAATAAGTAAATAATTTTCGACCAGTACTTTTTTAAATCGTAAATATAAATTTGTTTAATTTCAATGATGTATATTTAGTCTGCAGTACTAAGTGAAGAATATGGCTATTAAGCATCAGCAACAAAATATGAAATGAGTTGAAAAGTCTGCTTACAACAAAAATAAAAACTGCCTCAATGAAAGTTTATTTTCAAAATTAGAACTTGCCTAAGTGCTCAGGTGTCAACCGGAACTGTAAATTGCTAAAGATGTTTTTATTATACTTCGACCTTTTGAGGTGAACCTTAATAGTTCGTACCGCGTGCACAATTGAAGAATGTTTATAATAAAACTCAGTTACATTATGTGTACACAGATATTAATATAATGTTAAATTAATTTGAATGTAAAACAGGACTTTTATTTTCTGAAAAAAATTATTTTTGAAATCAATGCCTGACGAAAAACAACCGATGCTACATGCATCGTCGTGGTGTTTGTCGTGGTATTAGGCAGGGAAGTAATTTTTTCTTCTGGCATTTACCAGATCCCACTGTGAAGGAAAGTATTTATTGTTTTAAAATTATTTCAATTGCATTTTTGTCATAAGTGTTTATGTTATAAATACTATATCACTCGGTGAGTCAGTGATCATTATTTTTAATCGAATCAAAAGACATCAAATATAGTGTGATATTGAAATTAAAATCAAATGCTATATGATTTTTGAAAAAAAAAAAATTTCAAACCTTCGTTCTCAAATAATGAAAACAAATAACTCCTTGTTTTGAAAATGTAATGAATGATTTAGTATAAAATTAGATCGACATATTTAACCTCTTATTTTTTAGCAGCTCTTAATATTTTTCTAAAAAGTTTTAGTACGGCTCTGACTTGAGTTCATTTGCCCAAACTCACCAACCTTATGTGACATCCATTTATGCAAGTGTTTTATTCATACAGAATAGCCATTCTCCTTATAGTTATAGTTCTGTGAATAAAACACACCTATGGCAGTTTGTCCTGAATTCACAATGTTTTTTTCTTCTGTTCGACTTTGACATTGACACTTTGACACTGATTTATTATTCAAAATAATTTTCTTTCATTAACTGAATAATTTTCAACAATTCACATAAAATATGTATATGAATAATAAAACATATATGTAGAAAACAACATATTTAAGAGTATCCATCCAGGTGTGCTTCTTATCTTAGACAGCAATTTTGTTTGTGATACCACAACTAAACAAGAAAAGTAGAATGACATAATTTCTCTTCAACTTAGACAAGAGAAGGGAACTCTTAACAAAGTATTGACAAAATTGAATTAAAACAAAGAATTCGTCCTTGAAAACAAATCCTCTTTGTTCAAAGATGACTACTGATGTTTATGGAAGATTTATTAAGAGAGAGCTTGAATCTGTTGGGGATGAAATGGTTTTTGAAACAATTTTCATGAAATGTGAAACAAGTGAAACTGAAATGGTCGGTGAATCTGGGCAATATATGTTTGGTATTGAAATGGTTACTCATAACCTCGAAGAAAAATATGATATAGATCAGATTAAAAATGAAAGTGTCATTGATGTTTACCATGAACCCAAATCAGAAAAATGTATAGAAGAAATAAGTGAAGGCCCTCATAATGAGTTGATTGATATACAGGTTGAAGATATAACTCATTCAAAACACACCACAGGTACTGTAGTTTGAAGAAAGTTTTTTGCATTCAATAATTTTCCAATCATGTTCCATTGATGATCTATTTATTTTGTAGAAATTCATGTTGAATATAGGTACTGAGAATATAGAAGTATAATATAGTAAACTGAGTTTACTTGAGAATCTTTTAACAAACTGAAACTGGTTGTAACAAATTAAAAAATCAGACAAAAGTTATCTCATTTAATATGATCAGGTGATTTCAATTTTATTGCTGAGTTTTGTTTGCTGTGATATCCACACTGGAATGATCATTCCTATAACTTTTAAGCTTTTTGATTCCTTTATAAAAAAAAAACCTTGATCGAATGTATGTAGCCTGCAAAATTGAACATTCACCTTATTTTTTTAACAGACCTCGTATTTTCATTGTTATCCATATTTGGCATATTGAAAAATGGTAGAATATTTATGAAGGTATCTTCCTCTGATCTGCATTCATGTGAGGAGGATACAACTGTTGATCCATCTCGATGAAACCGGTTATGAAATTGATGTATATGGTACATGCACTTGTATACAAAACGTTCTAACTTAGCTGAAAGATTCAGTTTCAATCATTTCCTGATGATGCTTATTTATCAAAATGCCGCCATGAGAATGCTTTAGTTATAGTGTGTGAAAAGGCTTTCATTAGATTAATTTTATGCAAGGCATTCCAATTCTACATATCAATCAAAATAGTCAATAATAAGTTACAAAAATCTCCTTAGTAGTAATAATTCATTTCCCCTTGAATTTTACATTCATTAAACCTCCAGAAAATACTTTGATATATTACTAATTTATTTGATTGGTTTGGATTAAAATAGTTTGTTTAATTATATATTGGAATTTTTATGAACACCAAATAATTTGTGTATAAAAATATACATTTCCTCATTTCATGAAAAGTTGAACATTTTTGGTATATATAAATTTGTGGTTGGTTCCAGTCACATTACAGAAAACTCAGTAACGTTGTTTCACAAACTTTTTAGTGGTTACAAACTAATTGGATAGTAGAGCTTCAAAAGGTTACTCCTTTTTGGGGGGTAAATTCGACAGTAAATAAGTGAAAAATGAATATTATTTTCAAACAAATGGTTTTTTATAAATTTTGTAATTTTTTCACAGGTTCGGGGTACGTTTTTGTTAAAATAGAAGATGAACCAGTCATCGAGAAGAAAGAAAAGAGCTTCAACGATAAGGAGTCATCAGCGTTATGTCAAAAGGACTTTGACATTGCAAACGATCATATTGTGAAACCTTATCAGTGCAAAATCTGCCTGAAGTCATTTATTCAAAATAAAAATTTGAAATCACATGTAACAACCCATACCGGTGAAAAGCCATTTCAGTGTAAAATCTGCTTGAAGTCATTCACTCAAAGTAGTAATTTGAAAACACATGAAAGAACTCATACTGGAGAAAAATCATTTCAGTGTAAAATCTGCTCAAAACCATTTTTTCAGAGTGCTAATTTGAAATCGCATGAAAGAACCCATACCGGTGAAAAGCCATTCCAGTGTAAAATCTGCTCCAAGCCATTTATTCAAAATAGTAATTTGAAATTGCATGAAAGAACCCATACCGGTGAAAAGCCATTTCAGTGTAAAATCTGCTTGAAGTCATTCACTCAGAGTAGTAATTTGAAAGCACATGAAAGATCTCATACTGGCAAAAAATCATTTCAGTGTAAAATCTGCTCAAAACCATTTTTTCAGAGTGCTCATTTGAAATCGCATGAAAGAACCCATACTGGTGAAAAGCCATTTCAGTGTAAAATCTGCTCCAAGCCATTTATTCAAAATTGTAATCTGAAATTGCATGAAAGAATCCATACCGGTGAAAAGCCATTTCAGTGTAAAATCTGCTCCAAGTCATTTGTTCAGAGTAGCCATTTGAAATCTCATGAAAGAACCCATACTGGTGACAATCCATTTCAGTGTAAAATTTGCTTGAAGTCATTCATTCATAAAAGTAGTTTGAAAAATCATGAAAAAACACATTCATAATGCTTCTTAATGAGAAAAAAACATGTTCGTGTTAAAACTTCTTGAAGTCTTTGAAAACTCATGAAAATCAGAAAAAATATTTCATTGTGCTAAGTTACCTTTCGATAATTCTTTTTTGGTATAGAAAATCGTGAAGTTGATGAAATAAATTTATTATATCAAAATATAAAATTAATAATAATCCTCCGCAAAGTCCAGTATTATTACTACTCTGTTGAATAGTTTAGTGATCCAATGATTTTTCTGTTACCCAACTAACCGTTTTCAGTTTAATACTGCTGTGCTTAACTGAGTATCATTTACAATCGTTCAATAGTAAGTCCATTATAAACACAAAAGCAAATATAACTAGATAAGATAACTTCAATTGCACACATTATGAAGGTACAGAACATCAAGAGATAAGTTTTTGGGAAAGAATGGTTTTGGTTTTATACTTCATCTATCAAACTGAAAAAAAAATCTTCTCGAAACAACTGATTGTTCTTTCAACAATTAAACTTAACATTTATCGAATTACTAATTGTTTCAAGTCTGACCAGTTCTTTGCTTGCTAAAAAATGACAATATCATCAGCAAATGAGTTAATTTTCCCCACATTAGAAGTAGGTAAATCAATTAAATATATAAACTGATGGATGTAGCCATTACTACTTGGTAGGAAATCATCATGAAAAATGAGAAATAAAACTTTGTTTTTTTATGACTTGTATTTTTAGCTAACATTACTGCAGTTTAGTCCTATAAGAACATTTTTAAATGAATACGTAGTTTACTGTATTCGTTTGAATATGTTCTTATAGAACGAAACTGCAGTAATGTTAGTTACGAACACAAGTGGTTAGGTTAGGTGAAAAGTGAGTGGGTCTATTCGTCCCTCCACCGCAACCTGCAAGAGTTTATTGTGGCTCAAAAAAAATAATCTCTCAAAATTATAGCATTTTCAATTCAATCTGTTTAATATTTTCTGCCTTCATAATGTGTATAATTCAAGTATAATTATTTAGTTTTACTTTCTTTTGTGTTAATAATGTATAAAACAGAAAGTTTTATTTCTCATTTTTCAATTAAACAAAAGTCGCCTTCGAGGGCGACATTAACATTGAAGCGGTCATACAATTTTTCGATACCATTTGTATAGTGAGATTTGCCTTTAGCCTCAAAATAGGCCTCAGTTTCAACAATTACTCCTTCATCGGCGCTAAAGTTCTTTCCAGCGGGCATTCTCTTGAGGTCTGAGAATATAAAAAAGTCGCTGGGGGTCAGATATGGTGAATGCGGTGGATGCGGAAGCAATTCAAAGCTTAATTCATGCAATTTTGCCCTTGTTTTCATTGATTTGTGACACGGTGCAATGTCTTGATGAAACAGCACTCTTGTTTTTCCTAAAGTGGGGCCGATTTTCTGCTATTTAGTTCTTCAAACGTTCCAATAACGCTATGTAATAGTTGCTGTTGATAGTTTTTTCTCTTTTTAAGATAGTCTATGAATATTATACCATGTGCATTCCAAAATATTTATACCATAACCTTGTCAGCCGACTGTTGCGTCTTTGCACGCTTTGAAGTCAAATTCAATTCAAATTCAAATTTATTAACAAATGTACAATATCAAATGAATATTTATAAATATTAAAAAATTGTTAGGACATTCATAATATTTTAACACATTTTGCTAAGTGTAAACACTTGTGTTTAACTGGGTTAGTTGAAAAATAAAGATTATGTTAACTGTTAATAGATATTGTTCATGAAAAAGTAATTTGAAATAAAGAAATATATCAACAATAGTATTTTATTATGAATGAGGGTGAAATGAATTATCTGTGGAACTGAATTATTTCAATGTGAGCACATTTTCAATTTTTTCACTATTATCTAATATCCCATTGTGTAGCGTGACACATTCTGTTGAACTCTTAGGTAACTTGTAAATTTTCTCTCCATTATATATAATTGAGTTCTTGTTTGACTACTTGGGATAGGAACCTTTGATTGGCAAGCTTGTCTAGTATTGTGATGAGGTAGAGAAGTAAAGGTACCTTTGTTCTTGTGTACAAGGCATGCTAATTCAAGAATAAACAATGAAGTCACAGTTAAAATTTCATGCATTAATAACAGTGGCTTACAAGGATCATTCCACTTTGCTCCACAAAGATACCTTACCACACGTTTCTGTAATATGCAAACAGATTGAAACAGCTGTTTACTGCATACACCCCAAAATGCTATGCCATACCTTACAGGATAATCTATGATGGCATAATAAACATTTTTTGCTGCGGGAAATCCTATTAGTGAGTGCAAAGCACCCAGAGGAAAGTTTCTTATTTATAATGCCTATATGCTCCTCAAATTTCAGGCACTAATCGCTATTAATTCTCGAGAATTTTGTAGATATCTTATTTTCCACTAGTATACTTTCCATATGAATTTCTGGTAGATTCCACTTGAATATTATCATACCAGTTTTTTCAGTATTGAATGACAGCAGATTTGCATCGCACCATTGTTTAATTTTGCTGAGGTCATTACAGATGCTTTCGAATAAATTCTGTTGATTTTTATTATGCCACAACAGTGTGGTATCATCTGCTAAAATAGTGAAACTACTAAAAACTCGTACAGTAGGCAGGTCATTTACACATTAGCTAGGGTGTTATAGTCTGGGCTAACTCAATTTGGCTTTGAAAATTTTTGAATTGCAGAAAAAAGCTCTCAGAATAATAACTAACTCTGGTTATAGAGATCATTGTCAACCTCTGTTTATGAAATTGAAAATAATGCCGTCACCCACATTATTTTTGTATGTTCTCATAGAAATTCATAAAAAATCAACTTTATTAAGCAATCAGACCTTCATGAGTATGATACCAGATATTGTTATTGCTTCTAATCTGTCAAAGAATATGTGAATCATTTTGATTGTTTATAATGTCAACATACTCAATATTGTTTTTATATTTTTACACATTTTATATTAGCTTCACCTGTATGTATGATTGTTTGTATGCGTTTGTTTGTAACTCTCAAGATCGGGATCTGTATTGACCGAATTATCGGCATTATTGCTTGATCTATTCGCGGGCAGATGGCGCTGTACGTAACTATCTATTTACGAACAGATGGCATTGTATGTAACTATCAATTATTGCAATCATATTAAAGTGTACTTTATTGTTGAAGATGAAATCTCATTGACAAAGTGTTACTATTCTAAGAAATATAAGATACACAACTTGAAATTAATATTTGAACATTTTGTGATTTCAGCATTTTGGGGTGAAAGTGATAATATATATGCTACATATTGAAATAAATAATAATAATAGTAATGAATTTTCTCTTGCAACACATAAATATAAGTAAGAGAATATAAAAACTATAAAGTATAAAAATATAAAAGTGAATGCATAGAAAATAACAGTAAGTATCAATTTCGCTTGAACTATTCGCGGGCGCTATACGTTACCTCCCTGATAGGTTGTTCAAAAGTAAATCAAAATAAAAACATTTTAAGAATTATAAGTGTTAGCGAAATTTTGCACTACAGATGAAATAT
Organism: Leptinotarsa texana; assembly: GCA_015342105.1. Classification (NCBI taxonomy): domain Eukaryota; kingdom Metazoa; phylum Arthropoda; class Insecta; order Coleoptera; family Chrysomelidae; genus Leptinotarsa; species Leptinotarsa texana. Next base: position 8,871 of record WOGN01005817.1, read on the forward strand.
TTAAATATTTTCAATTACCCGTGATTCAGTACAGAAAAAAGTTTTGAACGAAACGGAAGATACATTTTAAAATCTAATTCGATTATTTGAAAAGAAACAAGAATATGGATTTCAACAATGAAAACTTTATTGTAAATTGTACATCTAAAAAATTCAGTTATTTAAATATTTCAAAAAATCGAAAAATCAGAATTAAGGTGTTTGACATACATATCAAATCAAAATATTGATTTGAAAAATAAAATTATTCACTGAAAAAATATTTTTAGTCCATTAATATTTTGAATGAAATTTCAAACCAAAACATCAAGACTGAATTGTTTTTTGAAATTATTACTGCAAATTTTCTCTTTACTTCCAAACAAATTTTACAACTGTCCGCCCTCTGTTGGAGACTTTCTGTATCTCATTATTACTATAGAATTTAATACCTCAAACTAATGTTCAAACTTTATTATGTTGTTTGAGAGGAATTTTACATTCGTGCGCCGTCTGTTAAAGATTTATAATACTAGTGACTAGAACTTAAAAAAAAGTATTTTTGACAATAAATAGGACTAAAAAGTGAAAAATATATATAGTTTAAAAAAACTAAAAAACACGCTTTCGAAGAACATCGAACTAAAACTTAAAAATATTTTTTTTAATAAGCTTCAGTTCTTCCACACACTATTACCTACTTCATTCACCACTCGCCTTATATTGTCAAGCACTACAGCATTTAAAGTCGGTGACTGATTACATTTCCGCAAGCTTTCTTTCATTGTGGCCCAAACCATTTCAATTTGATTGAATAGAAAATAGTATGGAGGCAAACGTAAGAGAATATGACCACGTGTTTCCGGCATTTCAATTTAAACAAGACTCCTTTGGCTGGGAGTTAATCAAATCAGCGAGTGAAAGTCATTGCGATGTCATGGATGACACGAGTATATCAGATTTATTATTTCATGACATGAAATCGTACTAACATGAATGAATTGTGTGCTTTTTCTTATTATGTTATTCAGATTGCTACTGAAGAGCAAGGGTCTTACGGCGAAACATCGATATCTACCAGTGAGGATGTATTCCATGCAAGTGAAATTTTTACTTTTCTTTTAATATATTGTGTAGGAACCCTGTGAGTGAGATCTGATTCAATTCCATAACGAATTTTTGGAATACAAACTGGGTAGAGGAAAGTGTTTTTTGTATAATTCAGTGTTCATATGAAAGTATTTGTTTCGAAAGAATTTTTCTTTCGTGTAGTTCAATGTTTATGTGGAAGTAGCTGTTCCAGTATGGCTTTTTCTTCCAGTTTGTGTCTGGAAGTTATTTCTTTGAATGATCTACACATCTATGTAAAGAGTTACTTCTTTTAAAATTGATTGCTTCCTTTTTTTGGAATACTCCCACTTTTTTGTATCAAAATGGAGCAGTAGAAAGCCAAAAACTTTTTTGCCAATTACCTATGATACTTATTACTATTTCCATATTTCCTCAAATGTATCTTGAGGATTACTTCTGAAGATCGATTTCATTTGATTTACATAACTGGAATACTTGCATAACACATTTGTTTGTCAACAATAATCCCTTTGGGGAAATATTTACAAATATTGGCGAAGATCATGTTTACAAGTACAACGCACGGCTCTTTCTAAAATTAGATATTGCCTCGCCGAAATAAATAAACACTAAATATGCAAACAAAAGTAAAAGTATTTCGGGGCCTCTAAAGGGAATTGCTGGTACTGCGATAAAATTATTCTTTCACCGAAAAAAAACATCGTATCAAGTTTGTTTCCCCTTTGTTATTCAGTGATCATTCAATTCTCTGGAACATTTAAAGTGTAACTTTTTTTTTCAATCATAATCTATCTATACTATCTCAGCTTGTGTTGAATTGCAGTTCATTAGGAAAATTTGTGCGACGGAATTGGCAAATACGTGATGAAAATCACTGAACAGTTTACAAAACAGTAACACGTGTTACGCGATACAATAGCTTTCTCAGGCTTTTGTGAAGAATTCAAAGTATTTTGTCGAATTACTAAAGGCAATCAACGTCACGGAGTAAAATTAATCAATCAGTTTCGACGTGGAAAGCCTTTACACCAACGTTTCTGTCGAAGAAGAACTTCAAATCATACAGAGGAAGCTATCCGATGATAGAGACATGGAAGACAGTACGAACTTACCTATAGAAGTAATCATGGACTTGTTTAGATCTCAGTTTCTTTTGAAGTTCCCACATTGCTTGTTTAATGATGGAGAAGAAGAAATCCAAGAAGTTTTTGCCCTTTTCGATTCAAATGTGTATGCAGTTTTATAAAATTCAAGTAAAATTCAATTTTAATCTTCTGTATTAATAACCTTACTAGTGTCCGACCAAAAGTTCGGACCTGCTGACACTGCAACCGAAACCGAAACTGCATTCGGGAGTTTCCGCGCTGTGATCGGTAATGTTCGGCGCGTTGAATTTCATGCAAGCGACGAAGACATTTTGCAGCGTCCAAGTGCCTAATCATGTAGTGATTTACTTTGTTTATTATAAAATATTAAATACCTATTGTGATAGTAGGCAACAACTTAAATAAGTAATTTTATGTTTAATATTTTTGAAAAACCAAGAATAATATTCAGAAGAAGGATCTACACCTACTCAAATAAACACCTCACCTATTTTAACTATTTTTAAAGTGCAAAAATATTTTTTCTTAAATAATGATTTGCTATGTTGATTATAATGTCGAAGACTCAATAACATTGTGATTTAGAGATGAAACAATAAAGACTGACTGATTATGATACCGGTTTCTTATTTTCTCCTCCAAAACATAATCCTTGTAAAGAAGTTTCGGTTTCGGCCGAAACCTTACAATAGTCAAGACAAGTCATTTCAAAAACTGAACTGGAAATGCCGTGAAGAATTGAGAGAAAAATAGATTGACTCTTTGCTGGGCACCAAGAGATTGAAAAAATATATAACTGAAAGCTCTGAATAATTTTGAGAAAATTGAAAATTAACAGACGTCGTATACCTGAGTCACCTAAACAAAATAGGGCTGTAACATTGTTATATCAGTTATATGTGATATACAACAGACCGACAAAGCTTGTTATGATTCATGTGAATCTGAAGCTCTGTCCAGAAGAATATACAAGCTGTCAACAAAGGACATGTACAAACTGGTCCAAGGAACAATGACAACATGGAAGAAAAATCACCATAGGCGAGGTTGATTATCTTTAAAATGTACTAATTCCATTGGAGTATGGGTCATGGCCTGCTGGATTTCGTGGTTCATGGGCCACCAAATACGCAACCAAGGCCAATTTCGGGGAATTACGTCACCATCCTCATTAAAAAACTCAAAGCCGAGTACTGCGTATAATTTTTCAGAATAGCCACAACAAAATATTGCAGAATAAATATTTATATAAATTCGAACTGTAGCATTCCATTTCAACAATGAGTCATTTGTTTTTCAATATCGTATTTACTAGTGTAAACGCAGAATGGTAATGAGGTTTGGTATCCAATTACTGGGGTTATAGTGCGGAGTCGTTTTACAGTTGAATTAATTGCATTGACATGAAGTTGATACTTGTTATTTTCAAATTCAGTCAAGGATTGTATTCCAAAAGTTAACTTCACTTATCTGGAAACAAGAAAACCAGCCTAAATTTACGCCCCTATTGATTAAAAAATGAGGAAATATATGCGGGGGTGGTTGGATATGAATAACAGAAGTTCATTGAACTCTTTAACACTCCTCCATGAAATTATTGTAACAAAAACCCATTTTACTCCCAAAGAAAAAATATACCGGGTGTCCCACATTTTATGTGACAGGCAATATCTGGTTTGTTGAAAGAGATACTCAAAAATGTTTCATACAAAAGTTTTAGGAGTTTATGAGAGCTATATTTGGTGTGGATTGTTCAATGGCCGCATCATAGGACCTTACTTTTTCAATGAAAATCTCAATGGATTGCGATATTTACATTTTCTAGAAAATGATTTGA
>WOGN01005818.1:0-12884 GCA_015342105.1 Leptinotarsa texana
ATTCCAAATCGGCACTAGATTCTATCAGTCATCCAATCATAAAAAAATATGACAATGTATTGCTTTGCAACATCAGAAGACACATACGTACTATCATTTCTTCTTCAGGTAGAGTTAGATTCGTTTGGGTAAAAGGTCATGCGGGAATAATGGGCAATGAGTTGGTCGATCGCGCAGCTAAAGAAGCTACCCACTTAAGTGAAAAAAAGTGTTATTGTGAGTGCCGTCAGAATAACACGGCTCAAACTCGATCACGGAATAGGAGTAGGCACACACAACACTAGGTTATGTACATGTGTACTCTGTAGCGGATTTGAACCATTTATTTTTTGCATGTAAAACCCATGTTCAAGAAACACAAAACCTACTGTACTTACATCTCTCAGTATCCAACTCCCGGTAAACATTACAAGCCTTCTAGCAATGGAAAACAAGTTGATCTGTGATGCACTGATTATTTTCATGATAAAAAGTAAAATAATTATATTACTGACTTCCTATATCCTACACTCTGTGGCAAAAGGATAATTCCAATGCCAATCCTCCCACACACACACACACATACACACACACACACACACACCCACACAAATATTATTTGCTATGAAAAGTGTGTGAATTTCAATCTAATAAGAGAGTAGTTTTTCATTTACTGACCTTTGATATATACCGGGCCTAATGCACAGATGCACACTTGATTTATAAAATATAATTCACTTACTGATGACGTGATAGTGTGTCTCAGTGTGATTTTGGTGTCTTTGCAGGAGGCTGATCACTTTCACTTTCTAAATTATCACTGTCAGAAATATTTTATTTCTAATTATTTCCAAAAACTATTTATTCAGTAAAACACAGGTTACGTATACAATTACAATAAAGACAATTGTATACACTATGGGTACCCGAGCTCAGTTTGGCAAGAGAAATAGCGTAACACCAAGCCAGTGGAAAGAGAATCGCACAGTCGATTGCTCAAGGCGACCCGTCGCCAGCGATCTGTTTTATGTGCGGTTATGTTTCACATCAAGGAAAACATTTAGTCATATTTTTCTCAAATAAGAAAATTTGGAGTGAACGACGTTTGTTCTGTGAACATAAAATTCATTTATTATATTATATATAGAAGTAGTTCAAGAGATGATTTTACATATATAAAGAATTACATAGCTCATAATCTTCGAAAAAAATAATTTGGCAGACATATCATTACCCTTAAAAACGAGGCAAAGATTTATAGAGAACGGCACAATACTGCTGAAAATTTCTGATCCCAAAAATTGCATTTACCGGATACCCTGCGAGTGCGGAGAATCATACATCGGTGAAATTATGAGGCCATTGAAGTTCGCATTGTCCAGCATAAGAAACACACACAGCGAGGAATAGCAGAGCACGCTGGGACTCATCAACATAACATCAATTGGGCTCAAGCTGAAATCATCCACAAGGAAGAACGCTGGTTTAGGACATAATCCACAGAAGACGCATATATGTTGTCCAACAATGCACTTAGCCATGCTAGCGTAGAGATACGAAACATATAGAAACCTCTAATCAAGCGGAACACGACCAACTTCCGCCAAATGGTCAGCTTCTGCTAAGACTGATGAAGCGGTGAGAGGAAAGAGGGGATAGGTGGTAGCACTTGAATGACCTACAAGTCCAGTTATCACCCGAAGACGATTGTGAATACTTACAATCGAAACGTCGTGAAGTAGCTTGGTTTGGAATCTTTTAATTTTTTTATTTTCATTTCTTGTTAATAATTTTTTAATTATTATTTTATATCATTTTAATTTCAGTTTATTTTTGCTTAATATAATTGTTATTTTCACAGATTCTTTCAGATATTTCAAATCAATTTATATCATACTAGACAATGAAAATCCGAATTAATGGAAAGCAGTTTCATTGAATGCTCGAAATACAAAACTAAGATTATTCATTGGACCCATGAATTGAACTAATTCAATCGCTGATCTAATGAATATACAAGATTACCATGATGATATATCAAAATAGTATTTTCCATGAACTCATCTACTAAGTAGGCATATTGTTCCAACGCAAATTCCACTGAATATTTTCGATTGTATCCCACATCAGATCTTGAATAAAAACGTAAAAATGAATTAAAGCAATTGTCGAAACTAGTTTCTCTCCTACTCTTTTTCTACAGCGAATGAATGTTGTCTGAGGAATCATAATAACATGATAGAACTCCAAGACGAAGTATTTTAGAATCAACTGTAACCAGATATCTGTCTGATTGTTATTTGCTCCTGAATGGAGTAATATGAGATGCTTTCAATCTTTCAATCAGAACTTGACTGATCTTCTCAAGAAACTCCATTTAATAAATTAATTTCGAAAGTTCAATCAGAAGTTCGTTAAGTTTCTCGATGATACCTATCAAGAACGGTTTATCAAAAGTCTCGATATATTCATCAGTGGGATTAATGAAAATCTTCCTGAAGAGGAAAGGAATCTAATTATTCTACGAGGAGCAGGAAAGAACAAAGAAATTGGATACGATGGATAACGAGTTTTGATGGAGAATTAATTTCGGAGATTCAGTAGCTTTTCAGAATATTCCCATCATTTTGGATGTTTTTTTGTCTTCAATATTTGCATGCAATTTATTTTATTTTGAGTAATCTTGTTCAATAGGAAATATATTGAAGATGATTTCAAAGTTGATCAGTTCTTGGGAGATGCAAGAGTCTATTTGAAGTGGAGATTGTTTCATCATTTAATGAATATCTCGTGACCTTATCACTCAATCATAACCTCATAATTTTAATTACTGCCAACTCGAATAACCTTTCTTTTTTCAATGATTCAACTTCATGAAAAAATCCATATCAATATCAATCTTTCTGTAAAAAAATTATTTAATATCCCATCAAATTGGACAGATCCGGTTTGTTGTCTAACCGACATGAAACAATCGACAATTGATTTGGTTTGTTGAACTAGAATCAGCTAAACTACCATTTTAAGCAGAAACAGGGAGATACACGTTGGGTTCATTACCATCAGTATTTTAGGAATTAATTGGATAGCTTGTTGCCAAATGATGAGGATTTTTATTATTCACCAAGTGAATTGGTGGCAGGTACGATATTTTCGAAAAATGACAAAATAATCATTTGACAGTATTATATTGATTTGTCCTATATAATCTGAAAAGTAATCGAATGAAGATCGACATAGAATCTGCTCCCAAGGGTAATGAAGGGCAAACCGAAAATTTTAAAAAATTATTCAATTAGAACGAAATGAACGCGATTCGAATCATTGCACTTTTGCCAACGTAATCGATTGATTCCGTCAGAATAAAAATTGGGTGCTTGGGATTTGATGAAGTCGATGAAGGCTATATATGCCTGGTACTGATTGGCGAAGGTTCTACCGATGAGAAAGTTATCGACGTGTTTGAAAAGATCGTTGTCGATTGGCCAGTGGTCTGGTCTTCTGTTGACCAGTGCCGGCTGCTGCTCACACAATTTGTGGTTCATTTTGTCGGTTTCCATTTGAGAAGTACCTAGGTGGTTCATCGATGTCCAACCAGTCTCCTGAACATTTCCTGGTGTCCTAGAAGATCCACTTATCATCTCCCGTAACGATCCGATCCAAAAAAGGATCGTTTTGCTTCAGTAAAAGCAAAGATCATATCTCGAAACGTGACTGTTTCTGTCGAAAGTTTGAACTGGTTCGGAACACGTTGTAATGAGCTGATCGATCATTGGCTACATGATCATATAGCAATTCACTATTCTTCAATGTGGACACAATATCTTCGGTTTCACAACCGTCAAAAAATTTGTACAAAACCCGATCTCACTGTAAATGGTAAAACACTTTCCAAATCTGCCAACCAATTCTTAATACTTCCATCGTTATATATTTTTGTATTGTGTCTCTATATCTTCAAGAATAGATATAGTTTTGTGGAGAATTCTGATATACATCAAGTAAATACTCGTAGAGTACATTTTTGCTCCCCTGCTAATAATGGCTTACGTGCATTTAATAAATTACCAAATGAACTGAAAAACTTCGTTATTGACTTTCAAAAAGCAACTTAAATAGTTTTTGTTACAAGATGTTTTTATTCAATAGATGAATTCTTTCCAGAAGATATCCCATAAGAATATTGTCATAAATGTTTCTGGGAAATAAATTATTATTACTATTATTAATATTATTATTATTTATTATTATGATTACCACTACCACTATTATGATTACCCGTGTTAGGAATCACACGTTAAAAGGTAAGACCTCGTTAGTCCTTAGCTCGCACAAGTTTCTTAACTTCTGAGAGTTGTCGTTCGTATGGGGGCGGCAGCTGATTAACGGAAAAACAGATTTTAAACAGATTTTAAACAGTTCATGTGACGAAGCATTTGCCGAATGTAGATACATGCTTGTAGTCTTTCGAATGCTAAAATTTTGAATGCTAACAAACCGGTCACGAAACATCGTACCCCGCCCAAATGTTCGGCACGGACCAAATTGCGATGCGTGCCATTGTCGCAGTAATTCTTTGTTTCTAACCTACGACTACTCAACTAATATAAAAAAGAATTTTCTTTGATTCATACCATCCGTACCAATCTCCGGTTTTAGTTTAGGCCTGCTTATATACAGTTGCTAGTACTTTTTTTTTTAATGATAACTTCTTATGGGAGGGTGAACCGCTTCGTTACCTAACGCGTAACGCCAATAATTTGTCTGGTTTTCCTTTCTCTCACGCATACATCAGCGAAAGGTAGGCTCCTCCACTCTCGTAGGACAGACTCTCGGTGTTTAGTGTGCGTTAGACATATACAGTTTTATAAAAATCTAACCGACAAGTACGTAATATTCTTTTATTATGTGAAACGTGGCTTAAAAATGTTGATACTAATTTTATGTGTGTATATTATTAGTACCATTATTTGATCCTACAAAAGTAACAATTATTTCCATTGACCTCGCCACCCGGCCGTGCTTTGATTTTTGTTGATTTATTAATTTTTTCATCTTCAAGTTTATTCCGTTAAGTTTTATTTTAATCAATACTTACAGTTGTCTGTTGTTTTTCAAGGATATGGACCCCATCTCAATTCAGGATGGGATGGGATTCACAAAATGAAAACATGAAATAGCATTACACGAAAATTGAATTTTTCTGAAATGAAGGGAAAATCTATTTTGTGAATGAAAAATTTATGTAAAAATATCTCTTTGTAACCTATATATATTGGTTCTGCATTTAACTGTTGTTGGAAAGGAGTATCTATTGTATCTAATTGTATTTCAAAATATTCCAAGACATAATACGCACTTAAAGTGTTGTATATAGTGATTGTTTTGAAAGTTGCTTGATATTTATGATGCACTGTTTGGAACCTTTGGTGTAGTAATAATATTACTGGATATTTTTCCCAACACCAAATCGTTATTTTTAACACCTCGTCACGTGTTTCGATCACCAAGTGATCATCTTCAAAGAGGAAGATTGAAACTAATTTTAATATTCCTCTTTGAGGATGATCACTTGGTGATCGAAACACGTGTCGAAGTGTTAAAAATAACGATTTGGTGTTGCTTGATATGGAAATTTGGTATACATGAAAGCGGTATTTTCATAGGGGCGTTACGTGTAGATAACGTCAAGTAGATAACGTCAAGTAGATAATCTATCTACTTCGAAAACGTATAACGTCGCAAGAACGACTTTAACACAATTGAAAAAATTTTGGTTTTATTAACGCCTTTCATGTTAGGTTTGAGATTCTTTATCAACCACATTTTTGTCGATTTCGAATTAATACACATCTTCCGATTAAATACCCACTAGTATTCCTCAGGGATCTGTAATTCATCCTCTGATTTTTAATATATTTGTCATAGATCTCGTGAGTGAATTCCAAACCAATGTTTCGCTGTTTGCCGACTAACAAAAAATTGTATACAAATCTAAACCTCTAGAGAGAGAAGTTCAATAACTAATGTATGATACCTAGCTGTTATTGGTCCCGAGAAATTAGATATATATTTGTTCGGAGTGTCGTAGTATGAAGATCACTGCTTTGAGTTATTGATAGTTTTTTTTACAACTTCAAGTCTTAATAAGTATAAAATAATACTAACACCTGGGCTGAAAAGTCCCCTAAGAAGGAAAACTACTTTTTTTGTTCAAAATTTGCTTGATTCATCAACGTAATCTCCATCAAGTGATTGTGTGACACTGTGCGTTGATGAAATATTTTTGTTTGTTTGCCATTTGTGGTCGTTTCTTTACTATATAATATTCACTGTTGATGGCATTTCCCTTGTCAAGATAATAGATGAATATTAACACCACGCACATCCCAAAACACCGAGGCCCTAAACCTTTCCAGCCGATTGTTGTGCTTTCGGGCGCTTTGGACGAGATTGACCAGTTTCTCTCCATCCAGATGACGATCGTTCTGATTCCGGAGTGAAGTAATGGATCCATGTTTCATCCATTGTCACAAATCGACGCAAAAATTTTGGTTTGTTTTGTTCAAAATGGCCAAACTGCTCAGAATTATCAAGACATTCTTGTTTTTGGTCAACAGTGAACTCACGCGGCATCCATGTTGAATAGAGCTTTCTCATAGTTAAATGTTCATGGAGTATAGAGCCAACACGTTCTTTTGATATCTTTACAATGTAAGATAACTCACACAAGTTGACTTTTCCTTCATTCATGGAGCGGAGTCCTGATATCACGTTTCAAGCCATTGCTTCGCTTGAACGGTCTTTTTTTACATCAAGAATCAGCGTAAAGTTGAAATACGAAATTGTTTTTGATCCATTGTTTTGAAAATGACTCTAAGCACAATAACTCACGAACTTGTGAGTAAACTATCATGAAATTTCAACAGCTTCCTTTTGGAGATTAGTACTGATTGAAATCATGCTGAATGCAATAAGGCTAGCGCCATCTATATGTCAGGCCCGATACTTTTTAGCCCAGGTGGTATAATTACAACAAAGCCGTTTATTTCCCTGCTTTTTGCAATTCCGCCAACTGAATTGTTGATTAATATCCAGATCCCATAAAAAATCTTGAACATTGGCTAGTTTGTCATCTCTCATCGAGTAAAAGACCTCCAGAGATGATAGCGTCGCGAGCCATTTTGTGTTGCATCATTTTACAGAGCGCGTCAATATCCCGGCAACGGATATAGAATGTTGATCGAAGTCCTTTGACGTCTGCATACTGCTCGAATTATTCTATAAATTAGCGCAGGGTATTCCGTAGGATATTCGCTGAGGACAGTTTTGATGTTGGGGATGATGCCGGACAAGAATCAGTAGTGTGTATGGATACGACAATACAAGTGAAAAATGTTTGAGTGTAATTTCAAAAAATCAGTTTTCGCAATACACCCCGATTGAATTCAACAACAGAATATCAGGGAATTGTATTCACCAGATTTTTAATAATATATTGTCATTGGTACTGAATCAAGTGTTAATTATGGTCGAAGTAAACGATATTGTGTAAATTTATAGGTGGCGGCACTCTCAAAGGTCAGAAAAACAATACATAGAAATGAACCGGCTAAACTTGGTGTGACACTCACGACACAGTTACGAAAGGGTGAACTAATGATTTGAGAATGTGTACGCCTAACATGCCTTCAAAATCGGTTTAAAAAACCGCTACGCGTATTTCACCATGCAATAACTTCTTCAGACGTATTTATAACTATTAACTTCATTCTACTCACTTAGGGCTTTTTTGAATTAGTAATATTTTCTACCTACTTAATGACTAATAATTTCACCTGGGTTTTACATATGAATTAATTTCATCTATAGAAAGTGGCTATAAAGCAAATCATGGCCGATCTTCATTTCTCTATACAGTAGATTCATGGACTGACATCTAACAGAAAACAACTTCTCTTTTTGCTTATACCACGAAGGGTGTTGTATTATATCCGTCAGGTGTCAGTGGATGATTCTTTATAGAAGAAATTCCTGCGTATGTTTTTGGCGATACAACTACAGGAATCGATTTTCAATTATTTGAATGGTTACATTTGCATACCGGTTTCGGAGTATTAGGCCTCTCGTCAGTGTTACGCAAAGTCGATGATTTCACTTAATTAAAAATCAAATTCTTTCAGAGTATCACACCTCGAACAAATCTGAAGCGAACAACGAACAACATATTACAAATCCTCCGATAAGGAGATAAAATTTCATCTATTGGAAGTGGGCATACTGGCCTGAACAAATTGTTCCTTGGTAATTTGATTTATAGCCAGTCTTCAAGTATACGAACTTACTATAGGTGAAATTTATTTCCTTATACGAGGATTTGGGCTATTCGAATATGGAGTTGATTAACACCTCGTCTACGGGTAGAGGTGGCAATGACAAGTATGTTGACAGATATGTACTACCTGTTACAAGAGTGTGTAAATCCTATGAATACATAGCTTTAGAAAATGAGGACTTTCTACTAGAATATGAAACAATGTTTGTTGTGGAGTGGGGTATTTCTTTTTAGAGTATCTGCACACCACGCCAAGTTATATAGGGAGAACCGTAATATAGACATAGAGGGGAAACATTGTCTTTTTGCAAAAACTGCATCTAATATATGCCGATTTCGAAATAAAAATAATACACTCTTATTTGTCATTTCAAATTGTCATTTCACTTGATTTTTTTTGCACCAAAGAAATCACTATATTTCTCCATAAGAACTTGTTAGTATCTCGCACACTTCCAAATGTTGGTTAAAATTAATTATTCAAATGTACTTTATTTTCTAATATTATTTTAATCATGAGAGTTCTGAAAAGTTACGGAAAATTCAACCTATATTTTTGTTTTGTTACTTCCAAACTACCTGAGGAAATAAGGTATACGGAGTTTTGCGAGTTTCTGTTCAAAACTCATCATTTTCTACTATATAGTACTTATTGTTTCCTTTGGAAACAACAAGAAACCTCAGGAAAAGATACAGAACTTTCTGAACGCATATACTTTTAGGAACTTTCGAGTATCTTTGTTTTTTGCTGCGAAGTGAATTGTGATCTGAATAAGTTGTTGATTCCTGTATAAATAATTTAAATTTATTTACAGTGTCATCCTCAAAGTATGCACCATATGGGCAACTTATTCAAAGGTTTTTCGACAAAAAAATATTCTTGATAAAAGTTTGTGCATCCCCTCAAACGAAACATGCACCAACAAAATACAGTACATCATACGTTATGTACGAGGAGCCTTCAAATATTTCATTTTGTGACAAGGGTAAAGTACTTTTATTTTGAAAAATCTCGGGAAAAGTTATTTAAGAAAAGTTGTTCAGCATTGAAAAGTACATCTAAATTTGAAATCATGCCCGTCTAAGTGAAGTTTTATTTTTTACCCATTTATTTGAAATGGGACTACGAGAAAAATTTGCTAAAACGATAAATAGACAGCATCTATTATACGACGGTTAATTTTAAAAGCCTTTAGTATTACAAATTACACAACTCTCGTGTAAACCACGGTCATTTTTTTTGAAAAGTAAATTACTTTTCAAAGTTTTTGGTGCAAAGTTATTTTTATTTTTTGTTAACACCGAAATATTAATCAAAATTATACAGTATTGTAACAAGAACTCAATATTCAATAATATCAAATCACAAAACATCAAAATAAAATAGGTATTTTGGAACAAACTCATTTGATTTTCTGGAGAGTCAACTTGAAACACTTGTTTTGGGCAAGAAAATCTCCAGGAAATCAATGAGTTGATTTTTCAAAATAAGAGTACTTTACTCTTTTCACAAAATCAATTATTTGAAGGCTCGTCGTATATTACGTGTGTTGTACTGTATTTTGTTGGTGCATGTTTAGTTTTAGGGGATGCACAAGGTTTTACCAAGAATAAATTTTTGTCTAAAAACCCTTAATAAATAAGTGTCCCATATAGTGCATACTTTGGGGATGACAGTGTATAAACATGCAGATCACATCCGTTTGAGAATGGATATCTTTTTAATTGGATTATTGTTCTTTTTTACCAATTGTTTTTTAACTCCCTCGAAATGATTTCTGGCATAAGATTTATCCTAAATTTTTCAATGCGTCAACACCCCAAAACATAAATGATGGTAAAATAATTCAAATAGTTCGTTAGGGGTTTCACAAACGTGATTTGTGGGATTTATAATGCAACAATGACGCATTGAATGAAATAAGCAGGCTAACATATATAGCGATAAATGAAAATAATTGTTTAAAAAAAATCTGTTTAAAATCTGATTTTCCATTAATCAGCTGTCGTACCCCTACGAACGACAACCCTCAGAAGTCGAAACTTGTGCGAGCTAAGGATTAACGAGGTCTTACCTTTGACCGTGTGATTCCTAACACGAAATAGCAAGTATTATATAGAAATATAAAAATAATAACCTAGTCTACATTGGTTAGTGAGTAGTTCATGAATCTTCGTAAAACTAAGAAAAACACAAAGGTTATAGATTTCAAAGTAAATATTAAAAATCTATTTAGCTTAAATAAGGTAAAATATATAGCAAAACACACACAAAAGTGAGACAAAGGGAAAACCATATGAGCAGGGCATTACTTGAATATGTTATCTATCCTTTTATCTATCTTTTTAGGTGGTTAATTTTTTCTCTCATAAATGTTTTGATATTATATACCAACTTCTCAACAATTCCCTTATAAAAGAGGCGTTATTAATGGCAACCATCGCAATTCCGTAAAAAAATTATCAATAAAAATTCATCATATGTAGGTATCATTCAAGTTTTACTTCAAATTATCTTAACTCAGATTCACGTGGAAAGTTTAGTTTAAAATTCAACGCCAGCTTCAAAATATATCTATGTCTAATTATTGAAAAACTTTACTTTTTCTTTGATAGAATTCAGATTATTTCGCTGAAGTTAATAGGTGAAGGAAGTTTCTTGTCACTTCAAAATACGTTTGTCCGTCTTTGCATTTAAGAATACATTTATATAATTTATAGTATAATCAAAAAATTCCATTCCGCCTACATTTACTTCAAAAATATATTCAGCTTACCCAATAACATTGTGATTCAACTTCAGGTTCTCAATTGTCATATTAAGCTCGCTGAACGACCGATATTTGAGATCTTCTAATGTCGAAGAGGCGAGTCTGAGAGTCACTTTGCCACCCGGTTGAAAGTGCCCCCCTAGAGTGCTTATCACCTGTTGGAACGAAGACATCCTCTCGCAACTAATCGTAGTGATTTTGAAGGTGTCCAACCTGCAAGAACACGGCGAGATTTCCTTCCACATCGGACAGTGCTGCAATCCGGAAGAAACGCCGAGGATGGACAGGAGCAGGACCGACATGTCGAATCCCAAATTTACCATCAGGTCACTTGTTTCACTTTATTTTAATCGAAGTCGGCTTCGCACAATCAACACTTTTTTGCTGTGATCCCGGAAATATTCGTTTGTTTGAATCAGACCTGACTGAACGGTAGCCTGTCAGTAACTGACTACTTGGTGGCTCCTAAATTTTCTTGACTGGAGCGCTCGTGATAAGTACGTACGGGGAAGAGTGGACAGGCGCCACAATATCCTATTTACAACGGTCATTCTGATCATATATTACTGAATCAGAACGTACGTCGAACCGGCAAAAATTCTGATAGATGTCGACGACGATATAATTTGAGAAGTCAGTTCTTTAGGTATTTTCTCGTTGCTTTACAAGTCTGCACGAAGGCGAAGAGAGGCCTCATAAGTTATTTTTTTATTTCTCTAACTCTCAACTCGGGATTGTATTTTTCTGACATGTAACTCGAAAATTACGACTTTAATCTCGGAAAAACGAATACGAGCAAGTTGGGAAGTATGCTAGTTATTTTCTAATTTTTTTCTTATTTAAAGTCAGAACAATATTTTTCCGACTCCTAATTCGGAGCTTCCGATCTTAAACTCAGAAATTCCAATATTTACCTGAGAATTTAGACGTTACGTAACTAAACGGTGGTCATACGGAAACATGAAAGGGCCACGAAACTTTTTTCCCTTATTTAAACTCAGAATTATATTTTCCTGACTTCTATCTCGGAACTTTCAATCTTTAAATCGAAAATTTCGATTTTAATTCAGAAATTAAACGTTACCTAACTAAACGGAAGCATAACAGGGTCGCCATAGTTATTGTTTTTATTTTTTCCTTATTTAAACGCATAATAATATTTTTCTGACTTCTAATTCTGAACCTCCGATCTTTAACTCGGAAATTCCGATTTTCAATTTAGAATTTATACATTACGTAACTGAACGGCTTTATGCGGAATAACGAAAGGGCCACGTGTTGTGAATGAGTAGTATTTGATATGATTTAGTATTTGATATGAATATGTGAGTTCTCTTTATGATCTTTCTAATTGACATCTATTTGACAACTTCATAATGATTTTGACTAATGATATCACGGGTGTCCCAAATATAAAAATATATGTAATACACAACAATCTGCCACGCTTATTGAATTATTTTTTTTTCAACTATGTAATCGTTGAAGCGGATGGAAGTTCAACAGGGCGGCCTGATCTTCTCAACTCTGTTATGTTGGTTGGTGGATGAGGTATTTGATCATCAGGTACGTCAATTTGGTCTGGTTCAAACACCTCATTTTGAATATTATTGGGTTGATTGCCTTGTTCATCTTGCACTGAAATCGTCACCAAATCAGTTACATTAGGCTGTTTTGATTGATCTTCATAAGTAACTTCTACTTCAGGTGCGAAAAAGACGGATTTACTTTTGGGCAAGTTGGTCGATTTCATCTGATCAATATGTCTCTTCAAAATATATCCATCATCGAGTTTCACT